>JAPTYQ010105275.1:0-12808 GCA_029814465.1 Ostorhinchus cyanosoma
CGTGTCCACAATAGTCACATCGCAGGTCCTGCAATGTAGGAGGCAAATGAACTCGACATGTTCTCATTCAAGGGTACCTGACCCACACTGTGTGCAGCAATCCACCAATCGCTATCGTTCTTAATCAGTTTGCCAAAGTAGACCACGCCCCTGCACATGGAGTGAGTCGCCAGTAACAACATTGAAAAATTAGCAATGAACAAAAGATAATCAAAGGCTACCAGAAGGATGATACTGAAACAAGTGTTCTGTGTCGATAGTACCTTCCACCTGTCGCCGCAATGAAAGGAAACAACTAATTTGTTTGACCATTTACGTCGGCACCACACAGCTATTATATCCTCCTGAGTATTTTCTCATATCACAATATATATTGCAGGGTTAAAAAAATTTGCAATGTCAGGTTTTTTTCAATATCGTCCAGCCCTAAATGCAATTACACATTTTCAAACATTTCCCTGTGGTCTACATAAACTGTAAATGCAATGCTTGGGTCTGAATTCTTCATTAATTCCACTCCACAGGTCCATCTTCAACCCTATTTCTGAGTAATGACACAGGAAAGGTCATTTTGAGCACTGGCCCTTTAAATGGAAATGAGCCACTTCACACCCCACCCCCTTCAGGTTGTTGGCTGTGCTGCTCTGTCCCATTCAACCAACAACTGAATATTTTAGGCAATCTGTTTGAAGTTTGGACATATTTTCAGTATAGCCTACAACCACTGCTGGTGACAAACAATTATGGTGTATGTGGAGAAATGTTTATTGGAAGTCTTGACCTTATATGTGCAAATGTCATGACATAACTAGTTACAGACGTATCAAACTGAGGAGGAATTAAAGTGGGTTGTAGAAATCCACTCAATTTTTGCCAAAATTAATATAAAGATAGCTTTGCAGCACCTGGAGGGTTCAAATTCAAATTTTTTGAACTATTAGAGTCCAAATACACAAATAAATGAACCACAGACAAATAAAAGTGGGTTTAGCAAAATATAACCCCTTTAACTGAGGTCAGTCTAAGAATACTACACTATAATCAGCCTCTGAGTTACATATAGGATCTGTACTCTGCTTGCTGTGAAAGATTTCTAATGAGTCACTCTCAAGCAGACATGTTGCCATTTAAACCTGTTTGGCCAGTGTTTCTGAGAGGGGGAGAAGAGTGGAGGCCTTGTCAAGCACGAAGTTAAGAAGATGGATGGTGCTAGACAACAGTGAAAAGAAGAAAAGCAGAGCAAAAATATGAAACCAGAGAATTTTAGAGTAAGTTCAACACCGAACCAAACAATACCTTCAATTGCAAATCAAGAATTCAATATTAAGCTACACCTCGCATACATGCCTGACATACTTGAATGTATAAGGTTTTAATTTATCCTTGGGGTAACCCAGTTAAACATGAATTGACAAAGCCAGGCTTGCTGCAGCGACAGAAAAAAAAAATCTCTGGATGCCACAGTATACTGAACATTCTATGTATCCTGACTGTGTACTCGGCAGGACTACAAATGTGTCCCTGCCACCATTTCTGATAAAAAGGTCCTCTAATGGAAACTCAGGCTTCTGGGAAGCTGACGTAACGCAAAGAAAAAAAATAAAGTACTAACCTAATCAATGGACACAGGATGCTCCATTTGATTGGTCGATAGAGTTTAATGTACGCTGTTTAATGCGCAGCAAGCTTCTGAAAAGAGCTCTGTCTGTCCATTAGGTTCTGTGGTATGTGTGGAGAAGTCTAGTAGATATGCAATAAGAAATAAACGGATATGAAAAAAATCTCAATAGTCGCCAGCTGGTGTGAATATCCAAATGTTGTCCTAAGAGGATATTAAAAAAAAGCATAGTAAGACTATTCTATCTCACAGGGAGACACTGAAATATGTTTCATATCAGGTTGATGTCAGATTGGAGTGCCGTAAATTAGAAACTCCATTATGGATTCATTGTTTATATGATACAAATGCTCAGTGCAGCAGGACCCAGCAGTGGAGTTTGATCCTGGTAGTTGTGACAGTCCACTTAGTATCTAATTTCACAACACAGGGCTCATCTTTTCCAGCTCAACAAAACATGGACTCTAAATCAGTAAATGTGTCATCTGTACTTATAAGCTGGTGTACTTTGATGGGAGCACATTAAAATAAACACAATCCATCACTGGACGTCAGCTTGTATTTGTCCCAATGAACTAGCCTCAAGTACCACTTTATGAACAAGCAGGAAAGACAAACCTGTCCTCTTAGTCAGCTACAATTATTACCTTTTACTGTAAGAAAACATGTATAACACAAAATACTGGCTAAACAACAATTAAAACAAAACAAAAAAAAAACAGTGTTGGTGTATGCAAACATTATGATAAAACAACAGTCAAATCCTGATTTGTAAAGGTTTTAAGATGGCCTTTATGAAAACAAAGGCCTTCCTCACAGACTCCAGGCAGGGCTGCTTACAGGCACTATGAACAGATTAACTCAATAAAGTGCCCCACACCAGCAGAGTTAAATATGGTGAAGATTAGAACAGAAACAATACAGTGCCATCATATAGACCTCTCT
This sequence comes from Ostorhinchus cyanosoma, assembly GCA_029814465.1. Classification (NCBI taxonomy): domain Eukaryota; kingdom Metazoa; phylum Chordata; class Actinopteri; order Kurtiformes; family Apogonidae; genus Ostorhinchus; species Ostorhinchus cyanosoma. Next base: position 2,564 of record JAPTYQ010105275.1, read on the forward strand.
AATCCTAAAATAATATGGAGGAATTTAAGCCTTACTCCCTGCTAGTGGTGCAAAGAAGATGGGCTAAGCCATTCTCAGAGTGAGCCCAAAAATGCACACATGACATGCACCTCAGAAAGGACGATGGTTTGTCACCATGACGACAAAGCCAAAAGGAGAACATGAGTTCAGACCTTGTCAGGCTTTTGGAAGAAACATAAATAAATAGAGAAAAGACTTCATTTCAAAAGCACACAGGGGTTGCTCAGACAGCCCCTGAAGGCAGCGTAAAAAAGAGACCGCTGTGTGACAACATTGAAAAACTAAAGTTGAAAGGTGCATCTTGAGTTGCTATCTTAGGCCTCACATTCAAATTAAGTGATTCTTACAATGTATTATCTATCACAAAAACAGGACTACATGAACTATATAAAGTTATCTAACAAACTTACTTCCTTCTCCTGACTAGACGGCTTGACTGCACTTAAGTTCATACCACATTATGTTAGAAATGTACGTCTATATGCCTCCTATTCCCTTACAGAAGGATCAGATAAAAAACAGATGAAAAACTACAAGATTTATTTATTTACTTATCAGAGCATAGAACTATAAGCACCTACCATCGTTACACTAGTCGTCACAAGCTTCACTCTTCGTTAACAAGAAATTAACTCATGAATCTAGTACATCCTTAGTCAAACAGACAAATCTGACACCTCAGCTAAAGAACGTGAAAAACTAAACCCTTGTTGTGATAAATGAGTTTAACTACAGCTGCTGTGTATACAAGGGGTAGGTTTATGTTAACTGGCCCTTTATGCAAGGAGCTGTGGGCTTAATTTAGCGGCACTCTAGATCAAGGAGGCACTCTAGGACCCTTCCCCTCCTTGACTTCCTTTAGTAGCACCCCAAGATGGCCAATTTAAGCACACTGCAGAAAGCTCCTGCATGTTTGAGAGCCAAGACTGACAGGGAACTCTATGGCATGGGCAGCCAGGAGCGCATAGTGTGTTCATAGGTTCACTGTATTCAATGGCAAAAATACTATTTGATACAGTACAGAAATTCTACACTTATCTGCAATTGGCCAAATAAGCAAAAGGCTATGGCAGACAGTATAAAAATTCACAAACATCACAAATACATACCACCCAGAATATAGGTAAAAGTCATTATCAGAAGCACAACACATTAATACTCACCAAGGGAAGCATTTTTACATTTTTCTTTTATCATTTATGTTACTGCTGTTTCAGGTTCTGACCACTAAAAGACACAACATTAAAACCAAAACTTTAACAAAAACTTGAACTTTAAAAACAACGATAATTTGAAAGTTACTGTGATACTTACTTGATAGACTGTAATGAAAAATGAACAACCAAACCCCTCATATTCCTTAAAAACAATGCACAAAAACATCTCCAAGATACATAAGAACTGGTTCAAAAGTCATGAAAACAAAACCAAATTTGCAATCCTTTGATCCTACCCCCAAAAATGAATTGTATAGATAAGAACAGAATAAAAATGAAGCCTGGCATGATTCTTAATATTTACAGTACAAAAAAAAATACACTGGACATGTATAATGAAAAAATACAAAAAACCTCTATAGATCACACCCACACCCACACACGCATTACGCCCAGTATAGATTGAACATTCTTAATAAGATACACTATATTTCTTCAAAATGTTGATTTTCTTTTTTTATCAATAACACAATCAAAACTAATATTTTGCCCGTGTATTATCGGTCTGTACATAGTTTAGGTTTGGGTCATATTTGTCATTGGTGGTGAAAGGAATTTTGTTTGTGGTGCTCAAAACACTGAAGAATGACATTCTCAACTCAGCAGCGATGACTTTTCAGAAACAATGGCCAGATTCCTCTTGATAATGAACAGACTTCAGTGTCAAAACTTTTCATTTTGTTTAATTCTGCAAAAAACAGCTGTGATGAGAAATCTGCACAGAGAAGGCAGTAGCTTCTGCAGCGGTCACTCAATGTAAAAATACAGAAACAACAAATCACGAGGTTATCACAGGGATGTAAGGAGGGCAGCTGTTCAAACCCCCAGACCTCAGAAAGTCTGAGCCACTCTTACTGCGATTGTCATCAGGAGTTTGGCTTGGATCAAAGAGGATACAAATCCACAGGTGACACTGTACTCTTCACAAAACCAGACTATGGTGTGCGGATAAGACAGGTAATATAACTATTTTCTCCAAGAAAGCAAATACAACAAGTTCATAAAAAATCTAATTGACTTGATAATTTTTGGCATCCCTTGCAATTATCTGCTGCCTTCAGAGAAGACTAGACTTCCATTTTATGTGTGAGTGAAGAGGATAATGGCCAGACATTGTAGTATCTGTCAGGAAACCCAAAACACTATTACTCCGATTTATTATGATGCAAGCTTTTAAACACTGCCAGCTCAAACTAAAAACTTGCTTTTTAGTTTTTCAATGTAACGTCTCATTTATTAACTCTAGCTAGAGCCTCCATGTTTAAAACTCAGGAACAACACACATTATATGCTTTGTTTTGCATATGACTGTAGACGACAAAGCAGCTTCTTCTGGATCTCAGAACTGGTCTCCCTGTTGCTTTACTTTTCACCCTCCCCCTCTAGTAGTACAACTTTGCTCTGAAACCACCTAGTCAGTAAGCAGAAAGGCCCTGGACTAGCATACCAGTGGAGAAATTCCCAGATAAGTAATACTCCTAGCCTTGGGGCTTCAGGCATCAGCGCTCTAGCCACTCCTCATAGGCTACGTCATCAGCTCAGAGGCGCGCAGCCACTTCCACAAAAGGAATTCCTTCTTACCGCCTGCATGTAAGTATGAGTGCGTTTGTGTACTAGAAAGAGAGGGACTGGAAATAAAATGAATTGACTTTGTAAAAGAGAATGAAAGTGTGCTAGTGAGAGAGTGCATAGTGGGAATGATCATTCTTTGAGGTAGTGTACATAATGTGTAAGTGTGTGTTTACACCCGAGACAAAGAGCTCAGAGCTCCTGTGCATTTGGCAGGGTTCAGGAGGCCAGAGGGTATGAGGGGGAGGGTTAGACAGCTACAGGGCAACCAGCTGGGTCCCTCCACTAGATGAGCCCTGTTGGGAGCTGTAACCAGACTACACATACACACACAACACACACACAGCCTCTGCCTTCAGTGCTCATGCTGGTGCTGCTACAGCTACTGAGGACGACCATATATGGCCCTGGGATTCCCAAGGAAAAAGAAGAGCAGGATTGAGGAAGAGGGGGGTGAAAATGCCGGCGAGATTGTAACTGTATGTTTCACCTGGGCTTTTGCTCAGCAGCCAAAACAATAGCCCCACTTAAAAGCCAAGTTTGTTTCCATGAGGGGTCCAAAGGCAAGAGGGGGCACCAGAAGGGGAGAGGCAGAGAGGTCAGATAGCCATGGAAAGATGGCAGAATACATCCTCTGTTGATATTTCCATATAATAGAACCCTTATGTGGAGGCTACTATTCACAGGACAGTAGATAGCTCAGTCAGCAGGCACTGACAGTCTCTGCTAAACAGGCACTGAGTATGGTCCTCTCCTCCCAGTGTACTGGCACTGTGTCACTGCTGCTCATACCAACATGCTCTGAACTCTAGGGGTTCGATGCATAGTGCGTATGCCAGTGCATGCCCTGCAGGCACATTAACATTCTATGGCCATTACCAGCACAAATATGGATCATTACCAGAGTAATGATAATGCTGCACTTGCTTGTACAACTTCACACAAAACAAAAAAAAAAAAATAACACATTTTGACTAACCAAATTAAGATGAATATACATGCTTTTCAGCTACAAAACAGAAAGTTCAAGTAAAATGCAGTCAATGAAAGTACTTTCAATAGACAGAGCACATTTATCATTGAGATCTAAGTTATGCTATACATAAATAAAATGGTATACACAGATGTCGTGTCTGAAATCTGCATTTTATTACACACAGCGGAGTACACAGCTGTTAGCTGTGTGCATGCTTGTTTGTACATCTTCGTTGGTCTAGCTGCAGTGATAAAAGCAGAGCTAGTGGAAGAAGCAGGCTCACTAGTGGAGCCTCAAAGAGGAAATGAGAAAAATAAACAGCCACTTCCTGTTCCTCTCTTGCCTGAAATCTCCAACACCCTGATCCCTCCTACCATCACCACATCAGTGAGGAAAGACAAGCAATAACCCTTTTAGGCATGAGCTTACAACTACACAGCGTAAGGCATCTTTCACTCTCAGACAGCCTCTTAATCATGGCCTTTTGTAACAGTGACCGTGACAGAACAGTGACCAAGTATGAAAATAGTTGTTGATCAGTAATTGGCATCAATGCAGTGACAAAGTGCAGACGCCAAAAAAGCAGATGTTACCAGGTTGTTCCTATAACAGTGTGGAGACTTAAGCCCTGCACACAAGCTGTTTTGGGTATCTAAGCCAATGATGAGCGCATCAAAACATGACCTTTCCCAGATCCAATTGTAGTTCTGGTCCTAAATAGACTTCTGTAACAAGTTTTGTCTTAAATGTTTTTGGCTGTTAATAATCCACATGAATATATGACCTCCCAAACAGGGATGCACTGATGTATCAGATGGGCATCAGTATTGGCTGATATCAAAGAATACTGAAGAAGGCATACAGGCAACAGGGTTTGTGCACAGTTTTTCATGATCAAATTCAAGCACTTTTCAAGTCAACTTTTAAGGGCTATTTTAAAATTTTCCCAGCACAGCACCTTACCGCTGTGGTAAAATGCATATCTACAGGAATGCATGTTCTTTGAATTATTTTTTTCCCTTTTATCACAATGATGAATATTGTATTATCATCTTTACATCTACTTTTTACATCTAAAATGATGCTTCATAAGAGCAAAAAGTAAAGGAGAACACAAAGTTTTATCCAAAAAAAATGGAGGACACTTGGCGTTCTTCCGACACTCACACAGAGCCTAAGATTGAGATAAAAATGTACCTGGAGTCAACTTGAGAACACCTTCTTATTTTCTTTTTGACATAAAGTTTTATTTTTCAAAATGTTTCACCTTTCTGTAAATAGCTTTGGCTTGGTATTTAAGCTGGCAGAGTTAACTTGAAATACAAGTAATAAACCACATCACAGAGTATAATTGCAAGTGCATTCAAGAACTTAAACTAAAATGTAAACATTTTTCAAACCTTCAAAACACAACATGGAAAGTCAAGGATTTTAAGCACCCCTATGAACCCTGCATATAGGATATCTTTTCACCAATGGCAGTGCTAGGCCTATGTATCTGCCATGTGATATTAGAGGTTTTTTCATAAATCTGTATGTTTGAATATGCGGGCGAAGATAATGTGATCACAGACTGAAAAACCTTAAAACTGAAACTACTTTTTATATTTATATAATGAAGGCTTCTTTGTTATGGGAGTAAATAAAAAATATACACATAAAGATAGGGACAGTAACACCACTATTTGCATCAGCTATCAGCTAAGATGTAAGCAATCAATGCATCCTTACTCTCAAACCCATTTCACAAACTAACAAATAACCCTAGTTATCATGTGTCAGTCAGAATATTGCAGATTGATTAAACTGATCTAACAGTAGTCAGTCATTATTTTTTGCCCACTGAAGAACAACATCCCAAAAGAACGCTTTTGATCGTCAAGGTGAGAATTTTTTATTTCCATTAATGATGACGCCTTGATCTCAGCACAGTATTGTTAGAATTTCTTAATCCTCTATACAGCATCCTGAGAGGTTGTGGTTCATTAATTATTCATTTAACAGTCTGTTAACATCTGAGCTCAATCGGACTCAGTGACCTGACATTTATGCTCTATAAAACATGTGACTCATATTGAAAACATTGGAATGACTTTTTCATTACGATGTTCTGCGAGACTAGCCCACATGCAGGTGCCTCTTTTTGCAAATAGCCTTGTTTTCAAAATGTGCAAAAAAAATATACAACTTATGTTTCAACAGAATTAGTTGATTTCTTTAATTACAATAGTATGCCCCTGTTAAAGACGCTTGTGAGAGAAAGGATTAGGGTAAACATGTTAATCATGTGACATGGCAGTGGCTGCGAATTCAAATGCTCATCTTATCTACCATCCTAACAGGCAAGCACTTAAACTGTGACTGTCCTGAGCAGTGTTGACAAATCTCATTTTCATCGTCATTAAATTTAGCCAATCCAAGACGCCTTTCAGTTACCCTGTGATTAATATACTTCCATCTATTCATTACAAATCTTCTTATAGTGTGCAAGTAAAGATACATCTCTAGATAAAAGAAAAGCAAGGACTTCTGATTGACGCACCAAAGTTCTAAAGTTGGTCCTGGCTCATTTACTGGCACTGCTTATTTCTCTACTGCAAGAGTACTGTTCACATGCATTTCCTCACAAAAACACTACACAGCACCCCATTCATTCATTCATTCATTCAACATCATGGTCAATCTTGAAAAAGAAAAACCAAAACAATCTTGAAGTTATGGCTTTTAGCTATTAATTGTTGTAATACAAGGTGGAAGCCATAACTGACAGCGTATGCATGTCACATTATGCTTAATCCATTGTCGTAATAACAAGTCTACATTTTGTTTTGTGGGACAGCAGCCATGTTTTAGCCTCTCGTTTTGTCATCTTAAGATGCAACCATTTTGAGAGTAAACAGAAAGAATGTAACCTCACCCTCATACAGACAACAAATTGACATGCGCTCTCTGCCTTAATTGTACGAGCTGCTCTGTAAGACAATGAGGAATTCACAACCTCTGTTCCAGGTGTTTTCAGTTCAAAAACAGCTCATAAAAAACACTCAGCATGAGACATGTGACTGCTGCCAAGCAAACAACAGTGGGATGGCTTAAAGAAGACCTGGCTTAAGTAAAAGACAGACACTATGTGCCACAGGACAGGAAAAAAAATGAGCTGAAGTCATCTCACAAACATTTCACAGCAGGTCAATACTATGCACTGCCTGGAAAAGTGGGGGCAGACTAAAAAGCAAGCGGTAGGTATTAATCTGTGAAAGCACCTGGCAGGATTCTTCTTTAACCTCAAAACCCTATGATGTAGTGAAATACCCTGACGCATAAGAGATGAGCAACAAGGAAAGAGGCACACACACTGACGTCATCAAAACACATTTAGCAAACGGAGATAAAACATGGATAATTTGGTTCAACACAAAAATGTACTTAAAGATGCTTTCCTATGACAACACCATGACTTCACTGGAATAATATTATAGCATAAAGTGTCTGATGTGGCACAACATAAAATGCACCATGGGGCAAGGTCAAGTCCATGTCTACTGTGGTGCACTCCAGTCTGCTGAGCCCATATACGTGGCAGCAGGTTTCCTCTACTAAGGAATTCTCCTTACGACCCCGGGTGAACCAGTTCTAACCTGCAGCAACGCTCATTTGAAATACTTCAGAGATCCTTTATTCCTGCAGATCCTCTGGTGAGGATGCCTCAAGCATTTTATCCTGATACATCCTCTCTAAAGACATCCATTTGAGATGCATATCATTCATTTAGATTAGGGTAGATCAAGCCTTTTGCAATTTAACAAGAAGAAAATGTATAATTCTTTCAAGATAAGTCAATTGCTTTTATGGATCATTTGTAAAGAAGTTGAACTTGCATAACATATTCCTTAAAACAATAGCCCAGACCTTTATTTACCTCCACTGCAGATGGCACCAGGTTTTTATACGAGCAAGGTTTCTACAAGCAGAAGGCCTTTATTTCTGGTAGTCCTATTTGGTACTAAACCTTGTTTTGCCCCGCTGCCATTTGCAATGATTAATATAATACAAAGTGCTTTTCTCCAAATACAGCTCTTCATTAACAATCACAAAATTGGAGGACAGAGACCATTCTGTGCTTAAATTGCCTTTATTGTATAAATGTTGTTTTCCTGTCACACTTGTAAGTTTCTAACAAAATAAACTTGTAAGCTGCTGTAAGACACATCCCTGAAGTGAGACTGGACAATGACACATCAGGTGAATGATTGGGTGTGTTGATAACTTTATTATACTGTTGAAAATACCCAGTTAAAAATGTGGACGTGAACGTTGTGCTTAAGTATTAGAACAATACATGCCAGGCACCACAAGTTTATGCATATTATTTTTTACAAAGCCTGTAATTGAGAACCGGCTTTTATTCATGCGTGTCAACCTCAGCAACAGCTAATATTAGAGATCCAGTTTGTAATGGACTCTCAGTTTTGATTTGAGGAAATAATGTAATATATTTACTGTATATGGTTGTTTTACATAAATATCCCTTATTCAGTAACTACAAACTGAGGCTTCAAAGTGGCTGTCTATTTAAAAGGTAATTCTGTTCTGTAAATGTAGTCTTCAGGGAGACAACGCAGACATGTCACAATCAGCAGATGACCTGGCATGTTGCGAAGCATTGGCGCGCAAACACCACCAGAACTTCCTGCTGTTGATTATGGGGTTGGTAGAGAGGCTGAATGAAAAGAGTGAGAGAGGCCAGCCTGACAATGACAGACCTGCCAATTATACACAGGTAAAATGTGCCTCTTCTTCAGTTCTAAAATTAACCCTCTCAGTCATCAAGTAGACTGAAGTTACATTAGTGCTTGTGTTCACCACTAACCACAGTTTAGTACTGGATGATCTATACTGCCGTTTGAGAAAATTATGTTCAAGCAATATCCTCACACGTTAGGAAATATTCACTGAGCCAACAACGATTCTCACCAAGGTTTTCACACAACCCAGAGGGTATTTCTGTCTGTAAAGGAGACTTAACATAATATAAATCCACAAATATTTCTTGAGAAGCAAAACAAACCAAATATGATTACAACATAATACCATTCTGGTCATTAGTAAGTGTAAAGTAAATAACTTGTAAAATCAGTTGAAAATAGATGTTAGTTGTATCAAGGGGTGCAAAACAATAGTACCGGTAAGCTAGCTACCTGGGAGGTTGATAAAACTATTCAAATATTATGCAAAAGTCTTTCATATAGTAGACTTAAAGAATAATAAATGTTAAGGAGGGTTAAACTGTTAACTTATTCACTACAGTTTTGTGTAAAACACTAAAGTGAAACCTGCAAGAGAACACCTACAGGTCTTTAATGTGCGGGAAAAGGGTCTAGAAACTGCATTTTGTTCTCAGCAAATACAGGAAGTTGCATGAAATAAAAGCAAAGCTGTTATGCATATAGAGCTATGTTGTCACTCCAACATATTTCTATAACAAAATACATAGCAGCAAAATGAGGTGTGACAGTACGTTACTCCTTATGTGATTTGATATGGTTAATAAATACATTTTTCAAGATCACAACAGAAAACATACCATTTACTCTGAATTTTTACATTTATGCAGTGCACCTTCTGAGGATATTTATACATCATGTATATCATTTATCATGGGGAAATGGAGGAAAATTAACCTGGAAGTTGTAGTTATAAGTTTACTTTTAGTGTATGGTCCATATGAGCAGAACTTAACAGGCCACTAAAGGATACTAAAGTTTACATGATTTAATTTCACTGTGAGGTTACACCAGACAACAAATGGGAATCATTGCCTAAACCTAGACTGAACTCAAGACCTCTTCTGTTGAGGCCATAGTAATTTGCTTGCTGTCCCCTGAAGACTGTAATGATGTTTATGAAACTGATTAGTACAGAAAATTATGAATAATGATACCAAGATACTAAAACAAAATTTAAGAAAATGAAATTATCAGTCTGCGTAGAGCACATCATTCAGAACCAGAGGGAATAAAGATGGCCAGTTTTTCTAGGCCAGCTCTGGAAATATCAAGTGAAGACAGACAGGAAGATGACATGATGTGAAATCATAATTGATATCATTATGTTACAGAAGCAAAATAACTACAACAAAATTTAAGAATAGGCTGTTTGGTCTAGACAAAGAAAAGTACAATTTAGGCCATCTCGATTCAACTCTATGAATTATTAAGTTGTATCTTAATGTATTCTGCAGCATGTTAGACATGCATGAGCAGCAGCTGCAGACAACTGCTACTGTATGGCAGACAATAATAATAACAAAGACGCTGAGAGCCTTGTGCAACCTTTTCCCAGAAAAGCAATGTGAAAGCAGGCATCTTCTGAAAGGGGCTGATATCAAACTGCTCAAGACCATACAAGTCACACTGTTAAGCATTGAAACATTTTACCATTAAAACCTCATAATACTATTCT
>JAPTYQ010107105.1:2980-25602 GCA_029814465.1 Ostorhinchus cyanosoma
CCCTTTAGGGTTTGACCCCTGATGGAGGGACTTCACAGGGCACTCATCATAAAGGAAGCACAGTAAAAAAAAAAAAAGTCCTTGGTGATTATTGATTAAAGAGATTGCACATTTGCATAATGTAACTGTAAAATCACCCTTAATAAAATAAAGGTCGGAAAAAAAAACGATATGCAAACATTTTTCTTCCTATGTCCAAATAAGCCAATTCAAATGTACAGGCCATAAAAGCGTGTGTTAGCGAATCTATATCCTGTAGATACGGCATGTAGGTAGTCGAAACACTATTTCTAAAAGGAGTTACATACATTTACATGTCTTTCCATGGGCCTGCACTCCGTGGCTCCGCAGAACTGAAAGTCACTTGTCATTCCATTATTCGCCTACAGAGGGCGCTGTTGCTCCAGCAGTGTTTCTATTCCCCTTATGTTTCACAATGTGACTTCTCTGTCTTTCCCTTTTATTGCTTGGTGAATAATACACAGTATATCTTATTTTCCACACATTAAACTTTGACATGCAAATATCAAATTAAAACCTCTCATTAAACATTTTACACGTTGTAGAAGAAAAGTCTGAACACTATGACCTCTGTGTGTTGGAAGCAACTGGTGCCAAGGACATTTGATTGCACCGAATTTTTATTTTTTTTTTATCACTTTGCCCAGTTAAAAGTTTTTTAATCTTCTTTGCTGACCCTAAATATTTAAGTTCAACTTCACAAAGAAACAGTCAGCATTTATTTCTGACCAACAGTAACCAGGACATACAAATTTCAACATCACAAATCAAGCCAGTTATCTTTGATCATTTCATTTTGCTGTTACAGCTCTCTGGCTCTATGTTGACTAAAAAGCACAAATTCCCTAAAAAAAAAAAAAAGTCAGTAATTTGATACTGTGGATATTTTTTCAAAGCTTGTTTTCCAGAGTGGTGTGTGAACAATATATACTTGTAAAATGTCTGACTGCAGCTCCATGTGCAGCTGAGGGGGTATTGTAAAACTGTCACCAGATGTGGTTTATAGGAAAAAGTTAGTGTGGCAGTCGTTTTCAGGGTGACTGGGTTCATAAATACAATGAACTATAGACTGCACTCTGCATGGACTCTTTTAACCTATAAGTGGCCTGTAGTCATATTTAATTAATCCATTGAATATCACATTACCTCTTTGCCACCTTAGGGCACTGCAGACTATTTTAACTTTTCGCCTGCCAATTATCAACTCTAATGAGAATGTTGAATGCATTGGAGATTTATACTGTTCACCCATTTTCTATCCCTCAATTTGCAAGACCAATGTCACTGTGCACTGTACGGTGAACCACACAATGCACAAGTGGTTTGGTTAGACTGGAGTATACAGTATAAGAAGAACTTTGTATCAGTTGAAGTGTTTGGCACACTATGTAATTTACAGACTCTTGTTGAAATCCTTAACTTGCCACTCACCTCTCTACTTCATGTTTATCACATTTTCTATTGCTAATGTTGGAATGTAGATAATGTGGAATCTATGAAAATTAGACATATTCATAATGACCATATCCTCAGAGCAAAACCACGTGACTCATGTTACACTATTCTACATCAAACCATAGAATGACAGTATTGTCAGGTGTGTTTTCTGGGAGTTTCCTTGACATTGCTCATGATGCTGTAATGCTGATTTGCTAATGTGCTGTAATTAAATAACTTTGGCCCAAGATGCTGGTACTGATTGACATAGCTGTAATGCAACTCAAGGATACTAAACCTGAGACATATACATATGTACTTCTGGTTATGGTGCTCTTCAAGTTCTCACAATATGTATAAACCGCTCTTTAATTGCAGCTGAAGTATAAAAAAACTGTGACGATTGTGCTGAAAGATGTGGTTTTAGAGAACTCCATACAGCTTTGAACAAAGTGTTGTTCCTTATCTGTCTGAGCCTGCAGGAAACTCTGTGAGCATTGTGTTGTAAGGTCTCTGCTTCCTGTTTGCCGTTGTTTCTTACTCACTCGTTCTCTTCTCATTTTCTCTCCCCCTTTTTCCTACCACCTGCGGTGTCAGTGATAGAGTTTATTCCCAGTGGTAAGAGGACAACATCTGGTCCCCCCCCTCCCGACACACATCATGTTTGCCAGCTCGGCTCCCATGCTACACCTCTGACAGCTGTGACTCACAATGCTGTTCCTTATTCCAAGGTAAACGTCAAACACAGGAAACAGTCTTTAAATATCTCTACATCCAAATATTGTTTTCCTGAAAAAGTCACTTTTATCATGGTTGTCCAACTACTGATCCACTTTACTCTTTGTTATAAATGCAAACATAAGTAGTGCACAATTAAGTGCAAAATGTGCTTACAAAGCATGCCCATTCAGTACCTTCACTTTTGCTGCAGATGTCAGTAGTGTGCTGATGTCTCAGTTAACACTGGCTGCAGTGTAACACTGTAAACATGTTTTGTTTTCATATTCTTACTCTCTCAGTGAAGTCACTATTAATTGTTGTGCATGACTAGACATGGAGAAATGTCTTCTGACATAGATTTATGAAGGTAATCTGCTTAGGAAGGGTGTGCAGCTTAAAAGAGTCATCCCACTCTAACTATTTTGATCATTTTTGTGCTGACATGTATGAATTTATGCAAAAATTCACTAAAGACAAAGTTAAATGTTACATTTGCCTGAAATTTTCCTTTGAGTGTATACATGGTAATTCAGTTGCCTGTCTCATATACCAAATCTGACAACAATAGGAGGTGTTAAAAGATTACTCCCCCCTCTAAGCCAGAGATCAGTATGGCATACTGTAGACATGGCACAAAAAATGGCTGACATAGAGATGAAGTGATAAACAAGCCATTTGCATAACATTTCCTGCATAATGTCTCTTTAAGTAGATATGGCGTAGGCTCTTAAGTGGTGGGGATTAGTGAAGGATGGGTGCTTTCATCACTCTGAGACCCCGAATAATGGAAACACTTTCCCTGTCTTTTTAGCCCAAGGTGTGACTTGAGGTCACCAATGGGACACTGTTGTCTGGCATCCATATATTCAGCATAATCTCTGTGGTACTGTTTACAGCCTCATGTCAGAGGTTATGACCTGCTTAAATAAATTTGACACAAAACATAGACTCTGATGGATTTATTCGTTTCCACTCATAATTTGCCACTACTGACCTTTGGACCTATAGTTATATTTTAATTCATTTTTGCACACCTTTTATTCAGCTACTGAATGCTTTTACAAACTCTACTACAAAAATACAGTACTATGTTTCAAAGGTGTGTACATATTTATGAATTGATACAGTTTATTATCAGCAGGAAACAGCTCACTTCCCAGGTCAGCTCAAATTCTAGCACCTTAGGGTCACAACTGATTCATGGGAATTTAGCCCTCTGTGGTTCTCTCCCACCCAGGCCCCACCTCCTAGCAGACCCCTGTTGTTCACATTCTTGACTTGTTGCCAGTTATTGGAGGGACTGAATATGTACATCTGTGTATTTACATTATACTGTAATCATCTAAGTAAGGATGTACTGCCTTGGCTTTTTTTTTTTGGTGGTTCAGTGCATTTGCAGTTAATCTGAATTAATTTTATAACCAGTATTGTATCATTTGGACACAGACCAGCTTAGAGTAAGTCAGGGTGTCCCAATTTCTAAGTAAAGCCTTAGCGTTTTTGGGCTTTTGTTGGCTAGCAAGGATCCCCGTCAGTTTAGTTACTCTTGCTCCATTAAATCCTGGCAGGGGGTCCAGGAGCAGTGGGTCTAATCCCACTTTACCCTGTAGAGAGCATCACAGGGGGTCTGTCCTTTGCCCTATACGTGACAGACTCTAGGGCTGTTCTGAAACCATCAAAAAAAAAAAAAAAAAAGCATTCTATGGATTTACTGGTTGTGTGTTTATGGAAATATACATGTTGGTTCATGAATAAGTCCATTTAACTCACATTTGTTATTATTATTATTATTATTATTATTGAAGAGTCCATCGTCTGTTTCATCTGAGAGGTTTCAGCCTGTGTTATCTTTACTCTTTGTATGGGATTGATTGTGGGTTTAGGTTTTTTAAAAAATGCACAAAAACCTTTTAAAATGACTTCTATTCTATTCTATTCTATTCTATTCTATTCTATTCTATTCTATTCTATTCTATTCTATTCTATTCTATCACCATGACATTATACATAGCTGTGGTTAGCTGAAACATTTTTTTTTTATATATCTATTAATTTTCATATGCTTCCAAACATTGCACAAATGTATTTTATTTCACTAAAAATCCTTATCTCTCACATGGCTTGACTGAATAGAAGTGTCTAATTTCTCTCTATTTACCAACACCCTCTTAAAAAAAGGCTAAAAATGTTAACTTATCTATAGTATTCTATAACTTCACTCTGTTATTCCAGTGTTCTTATAAAGTAACTGTGATAGCTGAAATTTGTAATACCACTGCGCTAAATACGGACTTAATTGTTAGTAATGTGATACGAACAATGTTCATTAGAATTTTTTTTAAACAACTTCTGAATTATTAAACACTCCCGGTCTAATTGATCCACAAATATCATTGATGTTACGAGGACATGAACATAACAGAAGGGTTGAATATTTCACACGGGTTCACAAGGATTCCATAACAAATAAAAACACCATCAGTGATCCTACTGGTATGTTTTTATGTGTCACTGCCACCAGGTGACACACCTCCATTCATGCTTGAAGCAGTATTGTCAGGTGTGTTTTTGGTAATTTTCCTTTACTTTTTAGTCATGGTGTTGGAATGCTGATCGGCTAATGTGGTGTAATTAAATATTACGAAAACAACTGGTTGTTTCCATTTGAGTCAAATGTTATGACCTGATAAAGAGGAGATCAACAACACATCTAATGCAATACCGATCCGTTCCCTCAGAAACTAACGATTCATAATTGTTTAAGCTACAAATAACGAATACATAAGTGCTTCGACGTCACTGTGTTTGATCCGATGCTTTGCAGGGAAGTGATAACATTATCAACAGGGGTTTCACCCTTTGGCCTTTGAAGCATCTGTGTTTTCTGCTTATTTCATTTTAATTGGCTCCACATCAATCCACACAGCAGCCTATGCTCTTTCAAAGCACGATTAGAATCTATTTAAACAGGAAACTGGGATGCAATTGGCTGATTAACTTGAGAACATGATCTTTTCAAAGGGACAAAACTTTAAAGCATCATTATTTGCCATTACCATTAGACTCAGAATGAAAATGAAAAGGAAAGAGAGCTGGAGGTTGTTTATTTTTGTCCACACTTAAGACCGAGAACGCCTTTGGAATCATGTTTCTCGACATTGAGATGAGATGTTATTTAATAGATCTTTTTGGCATGACTGTCCCCAACAAGTACATCTACAGGGACTGGAAAGTAACAAGCAGAACACATTCTGAACAACTCAACGTGACTATGAAACTTGTACCTTTGAGACAAGCTGTTCACTTTCATTATCACTGACCACATGCAGTTGAAGCTGTGTTAAATCTTGATTAGGTCAAATACATATAAAGTGGAGGAATGTGGGCTGAACTGCATTTACAAATAATAAAGATTACACAAAAGGCGTGAGAATCAAACTGAAAAATGGTTTGCATCAAACAACGCTTGCTCTTTGTGAACAAACATAAGGTTTTTTTTTTTTTTTTTAGAGGCTAAATTTCCGTCTTCAGTATGACAGACCTGCGCCATTAGTGCGGTGTAACATTGCAGGACATGGAGCCCCTGAGACCCTCACAATGACTCGGCAGCTGCTTGATTGTGTGCTGCAGTTGTTAAACTGTAAAACGGCATTGATATCGAACCTCTGTGAGTGTGTGGGAAACAGAGCTGCCTTTCCTGTTCTTTGGGAGAAAACACTCCAGAGAAAAATGGCAGGAAACCTCCAGGGCCTTTTGATTCAGAAAGTGAGTCAGAGTAGAGCACCTGAGAGGCCAGAGTCTGCAGAATGTCAGGGTCATCTTTAGAGTAAATCTTCAAAGTCAGGCAGTAGGTAAGAAAATCTTCATAATTTACAGGCACGTCTTGTTTTATATTTCTATACCTCAACCATGATGGCACTCAGAAGGACTCTGGGGTCAGATACACAATAACATGCTGTATAATTTAAAGCATAGAAATAGTATGTATTGTATCATAAAGCATCATGTCGATAATGTTTGGATGCTGTTACTGCAGGGTTTATGCTTTTGATTACACATGTGGAGGGTTGGATTATAACCAACCAGGGCCTCATCTCATTGAGAAAACAACTCCATTTCAGATAAGTAGAAGTGAGTGAAATATCTGCTTGTGCAAATACAGACACAGATGAGCTTTACTGATCCCCAGGAGGAAATTCAGTTTACCATTGGCTCAAGAAAATCAACAAAAATCCAGTTAATATACACAAACTGTAAAACCCTGAGGTTTAAATGTTCTGTTTAATAAACTGTTATAAAGAATGAATGTTGTGGTGTTTGTTGTGTTTTTTAAAAGAGATTCACACTTAACTGCTGCAATTCTTTTGAGAATAATTTTATTGCTTTTTAAGGTGCTTGGTAAGAAAAACACTTGAAGGGAGTAAACATATAGAGGGGAATTATTTAACACTAGTAGGAAACGTTACATATGAACACTATATAGAGTAATTTCTCAATTAACACTTGCAGTGAGGTAGGTTTAACACTTAGAACCACTTAGTGTTGAAGGTAAACAACACCCATAAGTGCAATTAAGTGCAACATATTAACTTTAACTAGAGTCAAATTTGCACTGAAATTTAAATACTATTCTTTAGGTTAACATTTACACTCTGTAGAAAAGGACTGTCATGTTCACTGATTCAGTCTTGAAATGGACTCTTTTTAGTGTTAAATTTACACTGCCAATTTCACTGTGTTCATTTCTATGTGTTTTGAGACATGGTGCTTTTTATACATGTCCCGCATTATCTATGACATCCCCGCCCACACCACAACTCTTCCATTTGTTGATGTCCTCGGCACAGGGTTGTTTTTATCTTGTATGCAACAGCTATTTTCTCAAACCAGTTCTAGAAAGACAGGGATTGTCACCTGCCTGTTTACAGAGCATGGCATTAAAGCTTTGTTGAGTTAATCTTGAGTGACTCTTGCAAAAGTCTGCTGTGCATGTTGAAGATGCATTGAGGACACATCTCTGCACAGAGTCTGGGTATTTCACATAACCCAGGACTCCTCAAGTCCTATCAATAAATGTTAAACAAAGTGTGTATCCAAGCTTGCATATTGAGTTTTACAGTTTTAACTTTATGTATGCTGGACTACAGGTTTATATAATGGTACATTGTAAAAAAACAAAAAACCAAAAAAAAAACTGTAATATTCCGGGAGTTGTGGTGTCTAAAAAAATGCTATTAAATAATGGAAAATAGCTATCCCATAAAAATACAGTAATCTTAAATAAATAAAATATAGTTTCTAGCTCTAACTTTACATGAGATTTTTCTTTTTTTTTTCTTTTTTTTTCTTTTTAACTTTTTAACGTTTAATAAAGAATATTTACATGTATTAAAACAATAAAATTAAATATAAATATAGACAAACATTGTTCTAAAGCAAATAATAGTGCTTAAAATTGCAGAAAAGTTTGTTGCAATGTTTAACACTGATCACAACACAATATTCTACTGCTAATTCAGAATATGTGAAGCTTTGTGGTTGAATGACATTTACTTTTGAATCAGACTAAGCAGTTCAATCTATTAAATAGAAAACACATTTGGACAGTTTACCAGGGCTTATACATGTTACATATTCACAAAAACACATTTATTCATATTTTTGCTATGCATATAATGATGTCATCTAGATGGCTTGTTTTTGTCTTTTTGTTTTGTTCCTGTTCCTGGGGGTTATTTGTTAATTATTGTATGTTAGTGTGATTGTTTAGCATTGTGTGCTTGTTGTTGAATTTTTTTTTTTTGTGTGTCGTGGTGTTTAGTATATGTACACCCTTTTTGTTGAGCGAGTTGTGGGAAATTGTGGTGCTTTATTTTTGAAGGTGTTGATGACCCCAGGAAGAATAGCTGCTGTGGTGTGCAGCAGCTAATGGGGATCAAAAATAAGATATAATAAAATAAAAAATTACACAAGGTATTTATCCATTCGCAATTATTTCTTTTACTGTTATCAGTAATTTTATCTAATTTTACTTCTTTATTTATATTTTTTACAGTGTTAAACTTCAAATTACCAGTTTAATCTCATAAATAGAAAAGAAATATTTGTGAAATTGTGATACATTTGCAAATGTATTTTAACTGTATTTTTATGTAAAAAAAAACAAAACAATAATTTTCTTTTTAAAAATGGAAATTTTATGGTTATTCACAGATACAGTGTTTTCATTTCACTTTACATTTGACATGTAAAATCACAGTCTATTTATGTAATTTCTGTCAGATTTTCCCTGTATTTTAAAAAATACAGGAAAACTGTAAAATAAACAGTAAAACTTACATTAAATTACAGATATTTTTACAGTGTACATACTGGTTTTGTGACTTATACATTAGGCCTTGGTCATTATTATGTTGATCATGTGACTTACATGTAAATAAGCAGACTAACTTAACACTTGCCACCAAGCTAACACCAGAGTAACTGTTGGTTGGGCTTCGTGTGGTCGTCCAAAGGGTGCAATGGTGTTAATGAATGACCCACAACAGGTCAAATGTTTACATAATAGGTGGGAATGCACAGTGTATGTAAATAATGTGATTTTCAGCGATGTGCTGTGCATGTTTATGATCATGACAATAACATTTATCAGAATTATCACATACTGTAAAACTGGAGGAAGAATTAATAATTAAAAACCACAGTGATCATTATCAGACTGTGACTTTACATTATAATAACATTAGGATTGAGCTGTTATACGAAATCTACATCATTATACATCGTACAAAACAACAGGGAATGAGTACAATATCTAAATATGTGACTGATGATCTCACAGATACATATCCCCTCGGGGCCTGACACCCTTTGGCCAGGCCTGTGCAGCTGTGATGGGGTTGAGTGTAAATGAGATTAGGGAAATGAAATTAAGAGCAGCAAAAGTGCCATTCCTCAGGGGTAGAGCAGGCTAATGAAGCAGGAGGCAGGTCTCTGGCTGCAGCTTTAATTTTGTCAAACCTTGTTCAGACCTCCATCCTGGTTCTGACAGATTTGATTAAAAGATCCAGTTGGTGTGAGTCATCGTCTGATTGGATGATAACAAACAACCTTTACATTAACCACCACAAATGGATTAAAGAATAGTATTTATCATTGCGTTGTGATGGATGAGCTCGAGCTGTGTTGCAATACTTTGTGTCATTAACCAAAATGAGTAATAGCCCGTCACGGCTGAACAACAGTCCTCATTCAGCCTTTTGATCTAACAAGAGGCCTGATGGTTTTCAAAGAAAACATACAACATATGGACTTCAGTTTCAGTTTCTAGTTTTGATTGATAGCGAGCATGTGGTTTATTGTCAAATCATTAGCTGTAATTTGCGTTTTATTAATGGACATCCCTCCTCTTGTGGTCAAGCGGCCATCATGACTGCATACCACTTACATCCACAGATTGCAGACCAGAGAGGGCTGAGCTGACTCTCAGAGGACGGAGATGATCTCCACCCATTATTGGAGGGTCAGAGCTCTAAAACTGATGGACTCCATTAGCGGCTCTTTAACACACTTCTACTTTGACCTTCAGCCCTTCACTGACCACGCCAAGGTCAAGGGTCGGGGTTCAGGCTGAGAGCACATTAGCATGCAGGTGGACATCCTAAAACAAGATCGTGTTTTGGGAATGTGTATCCAAAGTGTATCCAAATGCACATCCTGAGGGCATGACCTTAGTCTCCACTTTGTTGTATTGTGCATCCTCTACATAATCAGATTGCGTTCTGTTCAGAAGATAATGACACCTTTGCATTCAAGAGAGCAAGTGACCTCAGAAGGACTAATAATATTGATTAGGGATTCAGAGTGAAAAAGTAACACACATTATTTCTATGTAACACAAGAATTTTATTTTAAATCATAAATAGTGGAATTTTGGATTGTATCTCATTAAATATAAAGAAATAACATAAAAATCCAATTGTCCAGTTAACCTTTGAGTTTCATATTTCCTCTGAAACCCTCAAAAAAGCTATATTGGTTTATTGATTCACCTATGTTTATTGTTAGCTTTAATGAGAGAAGTGCTTATCACTTAAATACTAAATGTACAAATGAATAGTTATTTCAGCATTTGCAAAGATTTTATTTTTTTCACTTTGGCTTCGCAGGTTTATGGGAATTGCAACTAGTAAAGCACATGGTTTTAGATAAAGTGTGTAGGTGAGTAGTATTTGTACGGCAGTGGTTTTGTTACCTGAGATGACCCGAGGACAGAAACCAAAAAAAAAACCAAATGAATGATAGGACTGAATTTATTGTTGGGTGTTAACTGGTTTATAAGTGCTCACTGTGAGTCATTGAGAAGCTGCTATGGTACAACATGTGCCATGACGGATTACAAGTAATGTTCAGTGTTTAAAAGAAACCACAGATATGTTACACAGTCATTACTGTCTGCCTATTTGTCTAATTCATTGCAATGAAACCGAAATACTCTGGATTCAGGCACAATATGATGTGCTTTAAACGATCAGAAATGCTTTAAATATTTTTAGCAGCAGCTACGAACAGTTCTTACAGTTATATAACCATAGGTTATATTGACTTGGGGAACATGTGGGGACTGTTTGTCCACTCCAAACATTGCATGCTGTACATGAGCTGCATATTTCCACATTCATTTCAAGGATAGGATCGTCTTTTATTAGTACCATGAATGGGAAATTTGCAGTGTTTCATCAGATTAGAGATAGTACTTTTAAAAGCCAGGATTAAAGTAAGGCATATAAAAAGTATTTTAAAATCTAAAAAAATACAAAATGTAACACCCAGTAGAAGCAGTAATTATAAGAAGTATGTACAGAAAATATATATAGACAAGGAAAGTATAAAGTATTACAACAAGTCTTGGGCTTTGATGAGCTCCATATACTAATAATAATCATGAACTGCATGTAAGAAACTTGCTCATACCTTTGACCTAGTTTTGCTTTTACTTCTAGGAAAGTGGAACAGTGTGCCACAGAAATGTGCAGCTTAAAATGTGGACTGAATGAAAACACTTTTTTCCCCTCATGACATTTGGCATGTGCACATGTTTTTGCAACGTGATCAGACAGGCAAAGAAACCCTATCTGCGCCCCGCTCCTCCCAGCCATGCCTCTATATGCTCTGTATGTTCTGGAGGGGCCAGCAGTCCTACACAGTCTGTGATTTGTACATGCTCATGTGTGCTGTGGTTCCTCCCAGCACGAGCACACACTGATCATGTGAATGCTGGATTGATTTAGTTTCTTAAATGTCTCCTCAGTTACTTTGGGAAACATGCTGTAACAATCAAGATGGCATTATTGAACATGTCTCTCACATAACTTGAACACTGGCAGTATTTGTTGTGTTCGAGAACTTTTTGATCTGAACTTGGAGTTTATGTGTTCAAGGGATGCTTGGCTGCACAACTGGAATTTTTAAGACACTGACCCCCCCACTGTTAATATAAGAAGCTGCAGACTTTTCCAAGCATTGTGAAAGAAAATGTTTTATGATCTTATTGTTGACAACTTTGTTGTCATTTAATCTTTTTTAAAAGCTTTGTACGCCATCAATAGATAAACAGTTACTATTGTATAAAAAAGAAGGGGAAAAAGTATACCTCTATACATTACAGTGCTGCTGCTGAAAGGATTCATGAAGTTTGTTGGTTTGTTAACAGGCCGTTGGAAAAATGCCAGCTTTTCCAAGAACCAGAGTACAGCTGTACATTCCTTGGCCCCGTGACACCACAAACATTATTATATGGATAGATTCATGAAATTCCAGATTATGTTGGAGGCAAGGAAAGATCTAAGTATAAAACACAGCACAGGTCTTATAGATTTCAGGTTTTATTAAAATAACATTAAAAATGTAAAGAGTAAACAACAACTTTTCATTTCCTTTTACAACAAAGGTTTGAAACACTGTATTTCAAGTGAGACATCATGGTTTAGTGTGAATCCTTTAAAAGCATCACATTCTTCTGTTGTTTTCATACAGTAACATAACATAAATATAATTCTCTGTCTTTGCAGTCAAAACATGAAAAGCATAAAAGTGTAGTGCTAAGGAAAATTATACTTTTGTAAAGTTAAGATGTCATATAAAATATGATATTCATCCAAAAGATCACCACAGTTCTATTTTGTATTAAATCATATCTTTGTGTAGAACACAAAAGCCCAGGAAAAATAAAAAACATATGTGGCAAGTCCTCATCTTCCCTTTAAAAGAGCAACAAAACACCAGCATATTCCAAACACCACAAGGTTGGATTTAATGATGGAGGAGTGCCTTATGTAGTCTTTTATGTAGTTCCCACTAGTAGAGGTTTTTGTTCAGGGGGTTTGATCCCACCACGGACAAAGTTCAAAACAGCCTCTTCAATTCCAAAGAGATGATCATCCTCTGCCTCTGGACAGTAAATCCTCATAAACTCTGCCAGGCGGACCAGGTATTCAATATTGTGACCAGTTTTGCCGCTGCAGATGGCAATCTGGGCGGCAATCTCCTGGTTGGAAGCCGGGCCAAGGTAGATGGGGTTGTCAGAAGTAGCGATGTACACGAGGGCAGGTAGGCTGCTCTGCCCTTTTTCCCTAGGGATGAACTCCACCATTTCTGTTACATAACCCCCCAACTTCACCTCCCTGATGTTCAGGTACTGAAGGGACTCCTCTATCTGGGAGTCGGTCACCTCATATGCTACTCCCCATGTGCAGGCCTGTATGGAACACACGTGGAGTCAAGTTACTTAATAAACTTTGACTTTCAGATGGAAAAAAATGAAGTAGTGAAGCAATCATACATACACCTCAGGGAACTTGAGAAACTAAATGCATGTGTTATAGAGTGACCCCCCCACTGATTACAGCTTTAAGTGTTATAATCTCAGATTGAAATCTAGTGTTGTAGTAAGAAGGCTGATATTAATATTATGATAAAGTCTGTTCAGGAAAGGTTAGGATTATATGTTCACTCAGTTTAAGCCTCACAATACTGTATATCATGAGTCAGTTATAGATAAACATTATACATAAAGTAGCTCCTTCAGTGTGAAACATCGTTAGCCTCACTTCATAATTGCCTAAGAAGTCTGGTTACACATGTTCTCCTTCACAAATAGTTACTCCTTCTATATAATAGTAATAATTGTACAGTAAATAAAGAGATCCACTATTGGAGGTTGTATAGTAGCCAAGGTTCCTTCAAAGCTAGAGCACACTTACCTCTTGATCCTCCACCAGTGTGGCCACTCTGCCAGGCTGTAGAGACAAGGACATAAGGAAAGGACAGTCATTATTAAATTAGAAATTCAATACATAGATAAATAATACAGAGGCTATACTTACATATAATTTTAGATAGATAAAAGGTTTATAGAACTATCAGAAGAGGTTAATAAAGAGAAGATCTAATAATGTCAGTATTAATGAGTAAAGCTCTGGTCCCACCTTTTCCTTGTCTCCTCGATGGAAGTCATCTCCATGCCAGAAACGCCTTTTGTACCCTTTAATGTAACCGATTTTGCTTCTTCTGTATGCAAAATCAGGTTTCCACACTAACGAGCCGTATCCAAATATCCACAAGCTACTTTTTTCCTTAATAATATCCTGAGGTTTCATTGTAAACACTTGTCTGTTGGGAAAAATAAAATAAAAATAGAGAGAGAGACTAAAACACTTCTGTCAACAAGTAGCTTCTCCTCGGTGTCCGAGTCTTTTCTCCGTATGGCACATTTCACCGTGACTATTATGTAGTCCTAAAAAGTCTCGCATCATACAAAATGTTATCAAAAAAGATTATTTCAAAGTGTCATTACTGTCCTTCTACGTTCTGTCCCTTGATGTACAAACACGTGTATTTGTTGTTCAGAGCACGTCAGAGCAAGAGGGTCTTGTCCAATCATATCGCAGAGGGGGCGGGCTCAGATGGTGGACGAGCCAATCAGAATTTCTATAACTGTACTAGAATAACAGCAGCAATGAAACCATGAAAACAACACTACCCCAGACAGGATGGCTACAGTCACAAGAAAAGTGAAAGGGTCTTGTAGAGGGTCAAGCATTAAATGTCATATATATCTTATTTGGTAATGCAATGACCTTGGGTTTTTTTTTTGCTTGTTTGTCTGTTTATTTTGCCTTTTCAGGTATTATCTTTAACTCTTAATTTTTCTGTATTTGATTTTTTTCCTTGTGTTGTGCAGTCTAATGTTGGAACCTGGTTGAATAGATTCCTGGATTATTACACCTATTTTATCTGTGGTAGGGGGCACCTACTGTATACTTCAGAGTCACTGAGGTAATCACATTACCTATAAATAGAACTATTTAACTGCTGTACCTGTTATATCTGTGCTCTACTAAGCTCATTAAGTGTCCGAGTTCAGCTTAGTGAGAAGCATCCTATTGTGTCCAGACAAGCTGAACTTGAGTGATTGTTTGAGATCACTTTTCCTCCGTCTCGCTCTCATACTTGCTGATGTGCAAAAAAATGAGATATAACTTTCCTCTAACTCTACACAAAGCTTACTGCCCTCAAGTGGTGGTGAATGACATTGCTCTCTTTTCAAATGATTGAAATGTAAAAGCTGAATAACAGAAACAGACATTTTATTGATGGGCTGGCCCCATAAAGCTATTGTTTTGCACATTTTCTCAGTGAAACAGCCTTTGCCAATGCCTGGTTTTGTTAGGTCTTGCTATTTACCCTCCCCCCATTCTGCTCTCAGCCTTAGTCATGAGACAATTCATGTAGATTAAATCAGATTAGATCATTTCTGGTCTTTAAAGCCTTCTTCCTACAAGCCTGTAATATGCATCGATAGCTGAAAAAGTACTTAAAAGGTTCATTCACAGGAATAGTAATTAAAAAGACCACAAGGATTCTTTATTTTCACATACAGATTTTTAAAATATATTTCTTTTTGCTTACGTAATCCCTCACATTACTGCCAATTACATTACTGTCCACTGAATGATTGCTAGCACATTTATTTCACATCACACTGATGCAGATGTCAAGGATATAGACATGGAGGCATTAGAAAGGCTACCAATCTGGATATTCCTGCAATTATAGACAATGAAGCCACATCCACACCAGCTGACACACTTAAAGATTCTAGATGATTCCAACATTTAGACAAATTAGGAGCTCTATTTGACAACATACGAAGACCAACAAACAAACAGTGTACCAGATATGTATTCGATTGTTTTTTTATCACAAAAAATAATAATAAAATAAAACACCAACACTTTAAAAATAAATTCACCTTTTGGGGGCATCAACTTAAAAACAGATGTACAAGTCATACTTCTAATCTCATCATATAAATATACAGTATATACAAAATAATCTTATAAAACATAGAGAAAGATCAGTGCTTCATATTCTTAAATTACAAATGAATTACTAATCTTACAAAACAAAACATTATTGGTTCAGAAATTTCCATTGAAGGCGTCCTTGGTAAAATAGTCACTTCATGTGTATCTTTATTTAAGGGTGATCTTGCATAAGGTAAAACAAGGCCTTATTATGAATTTCCCTGCATGGTGCAATAGCATATTGCATGTATTGATCTTTTAAATTACCTCCATTTTGATGTGCAAAGGAACCAGGATAAGGCTGGGCACAATGTTTTTCTTTATACATACATAAGGCTTTGTGATCTACGCTGCATACATTCTTTATAAAAAGGGATTACATTTACAAAAATGATTACCTTAAGTAGCCTTCAAAATGAACCGTTTACAGTAGTTTCTGTCTCTTGTGTGATTTAGCACAATGCTGATTTTTGCTTGCATAGAGCATTGCAGGCTACAAAAAAACTGAAAGGCTGGCTCCTTCCACAGGCTTGTTGGCAGTAAGTTGATTTGTTGATTGCTGATTACTGCAGTTAAGTGGAGAGGGGGGGTCCATAGTAATAATAATCTTCCAGTCAACATGCAGGCATAAACATCTTGGCCCGTCGCCCTTGGATGAACTTGGACGGAGCCGAAAAAGGTTTGAAAGGAAAAACATCCAAGGCGCATCCAGAAGTCAGATTTGCTCATTATTTCCCAAAGTCTCTTTAGTCCTTACATTCTCACAAAGATTAGTAGCTTGAGTTCTATTGCATTCAAAGAGCACAGGGCTCCATCCAGTTATCAAGTTTTCAAGAGCAGCAACTTACATTTAAATAAATCCAAGTCTCTCTACATTTGTAAACAGTCCACAAGAAATCCAATGCTGACAATGAAGAATGTCTTCCATTTATTATACCTGAGAAGGAAGAAAGCATATGTGAGTTACTGTTCTGCAATCAACCTAATATCTGACAATTGTCAATATCAAGTGCATTATTAAATGTACAGGTCATGGTCCTACAAAAGAAATAACCCTTAAAAAAACCTCACCTCTGTTGCAATGATGCATTCATTTTTCTCTTCTGCTATAACGAAGACAGACTGGTACGTTGAATCTCTGGAAGAGCATATTGTTGATATTCTACACTCGGGCCTTTCACTGTGAAAAGAAGATACACAGATATATATTGAGGACAAAGTTACACTTTCCCACCACTTTTCTTAATCATTAATGACATCCACTCCAACACTACACAGTGGCATGAACACAGATGGCTCAGTTTAACTCTGTCATCAGCCCTTACCTGTACATTCTACTGAAATGACGTTTGTCTTCTATTGTCTTTTCACAGTTTTCATCTTTGTCCAGAATGGACAGTTCATCCTTGTACCCCATGGAGGTTTTAAAGTCCAGGTGGTAGTGGTTGATTTGTTTGTGATTAGACTTTTCCCTGGGACAGTCCACCTCCAAATCTATCTTTTTATTGGTGTTCTTAAGCTCTAGGGTCGAGATAAGGTTCTCTTTCTGAAGATCAACCTTAGAAAGGTTGTTCATCGTCTCTGAGTCCCGCTCCTTGTTTCTCTGCTTTTTAACATGACGTATTATGAATATGAGCATGCAGAAAATCACAAAAACAGCCACCAGGCCTATTCCCATGCCGATGGCTACCAAGCTTAGCTTGTCACTGGACTCCCAGTGTTTTTCGGTGCTGGGTGTCTTGGCTGTTGGCTCCATAGTCTGGCACTGAGGGCCACTGTAAGGGGCTGGACAAATGCAGGTGAGCTGGCCTTGGGCTCCTGTGGTGCAGGTCCCTCCATTCAGGCAGGGCTGAGAGGCACAGCTGTCTATAAGCTTGTCACAGTGGTGGCCTGTGTATCCTGGAGGGCAGGTGCATGTGTAGTCATTGATGCGGTCTATGCAGGTAGAGCCATTTGCACAGGGATTGCTGGCGCACTCGTTGATGTTGATCTCACAGCGAAGTCCTGTGAAGCCTGACCGACAGCTGCATAGATGGAGGTTATCACGGATCACACAATGACCACCTAGGCAAAATAAAACAACATGAAATAAGCTTTATTACACACTTCCCTGATTGTGTATTTGCACAACAATACTGGACTGATTATATATATATATATATATATATATGTGTGTGTGTGTGTGTGTGTGTGTGTGTTTTTCTTTTAAATTACCATTGGTGCATTGTAGTGAGGTACATTTGTCCACTTTCCTCTCACAGTTGAGTCCAGTGTAGCCCAGTGGACACTCACAGATGTAACTCTGCCCATTATTTGTCTCTTTGCACTTGCCACCATGGAAGCAGGGTGTATCTGCACAGGTAAGCATCCTGTGTTCGCAGTGTGTCCCTTCAAACCCTTGTGGGCAAACACACCTATAGCTGTTCTCAAAATCCTGCAAGCAGAGATACAAAGTTTATCAAGACGTCTGTCAGATATTTTTTTTATCATATCCTGTTCATGACTGCCCTAACGAACTCAATTATCCTTAGTATGAATTCTATTTACAGGACGCAGTCTGTGAACTGGGTCATCTACTGACTTGACAATCGATAGCATCCTCCTGGACTAGCAGATAGACCGAAGCAAAAACAAAAACAGGAAAGCCTGTGTTGTGGGAAAGGAGAGAGAGAGACTTCCGGGCTCACCAGGCAGTGGCCTCCGTTGCGACAGGGTTGGCTGTCACACTCCCTGACCTCAGAGTCACAGTTAACCCCGGTGAAACCTGGCAGACAGGTGCAGGTGTAACTGCCCTGGCCTGTGTTCATACATGTGGCCCCATTGGCGCAGGGTTTGTGATGGGTGCAGTAATTCAGGTCTGTAAACAAATGGGTGGAAACATTAGTGGTGGAAAAAGGTACAACATTTAGGCCACGCTCTCTTATTTACAGTACTAACATTTCATTTAGTTTGATTGTTTTGCTTTTTTCCGGCAGCACTGAGGAAGACAATGAACTACCTTGGTCACAAAAGATGCCTCCCCAGCCTTCTTTGCAGTTGCACTGCCACGGCTCTTTACATGTACCATGTTTACAGGACGGATGGAGTTTACACACATCACAAAAAAGGCCCTGCCAGCCCTCTCTGCATCTGTCAACACACAGAAGACAATTATTATTTAACACACACAAAAACAAGTTATGACAACTAGTGCACTTATGGAAGACTGATAAGCTCAGTGAAACAACAGTCATTTTTGATTTCATAGCAAAATATTTTTTATTAATAAATAAATATAACACTCACTTGCACTCTCCAGGAGCTGTACAGTTTCCATTTCTTTCATTACATCCTTCCAGACAGATTGCTGTATTAAAAGAAAGAAACAAGAAACACATTATTTAGCTTCATAAATTCTGATCTGACAAGCTATTAACAAGCACTTAATTCATTCTCATCACCCTTAAATTTTTATCTTCTCGCGATAAGACCTGTTACCTGACCGTTTCATAGGAAAACATAATTTTCTCTGCAGGGTAGGCTATAGTGACATCGATTTTGAATGGTTTCTAGTGTTAAACGGCTGGTTAGTGTGGAGCAGATGCTTGTTCTCGAAAAACAGGACAGCTGCCCCATTGTTATCGGTGGGCAGTTCGAGCCCCGTTTGCAGCTGCTGCCCTACACCCGCTCAACAATAGAGCCCGCAATTTAGTGGCGCGTGGCGGGCGATAATGCCGCGATTAACCCCGGCGCGTGCTGCTGGGCGACCACCACCCTGGATTAAACCGCACGCGCCCGGAGGGAAAGTGCACCTAGTGTAGTCAAATTTCACCATAATAGCTCTGGTATCCGATTATATTTGTCTGTAAGGCGCCTTACATCGGAACACTTGGACAAATACACACCTGTTCTCACCCAACAGGTAATTTAACAAAAAGGAAACAGAAAGAAGTGACTACAAATTTTGCACTGCACTATTGGTTTTCATACACGCACTTTCGACACTTTACTGTTTGGTGTCACACTATTTGTACAATTTTGTGAAAATGTCTTATTTATTCTATATTTTTACACATATATTTATTTTATAACACATAAGAGGTAAGGATAAATTCTTTGTTTTCTGAGCCATTGAATGATTTTCATCCTATTTCTAGCTTGAAAACCAAAAGGAAACGCAAGCTAAAAATTAACTTCACTTCCTGGTCAACTTTTTTTAAATTATTATTATTACAAACAAACAAAAGTGTCCATATGGTGTCTTTACTCTTGCTTACGTTCTTGGCAGTATTCTCCCTTCCATCCTGGTAGACAGGCTATTTGCCCGTCAGGCTTGCAGGTGTAGTGGCCAAAATGGTCGTCTCTCGGAGAGCATTTTTTGGAACAAGTGTCCCCGTAGTAATTTTCATTGCAGATGAACCGGTATGAGTACCTTAGCTCCGTCTGCGTTCCGTTCTGCACCTCCTGGGACCACTCAGGCCCTATTCCCAACTGTCTTTGGATGGTAAAAGAACTTATCAAGAATTCAGGGTTGGTGGTATCTGTTAAAAAAAAAAAAGAAAAGAAAACAAGAAAGAAAAACAAAGAAATCAGACATGCTTATTTCTTGCCCACCATGTCAACAATTAACTCCCCAATAATGATTTTGATAATAGATGCAATTTCCTATTCACTTCACATGTCACCATTGTTCCCCTGTTATGAGGAACCTAACAAAAAAAGGTGTAAAATTCAGGAAAAGGCTGTCATGGGAGCTTTGGCAAGGTTTCACATTCTCACTTAAGCCCCTGCACTTTCCCATGGTGGCCAAGAATAAATCAAAGGAAGTGCAATTGTGCTGGAGAGATTTGATAGTAAAGAATTTGTCGTGTGACTCAGGCATCTTAAAAAACACAGATCCATGACGTTGAGAATATGAGATGCGTTTTCCAGCACGTAATGTGTTAAGTGAAGGCTTTTATTGATAAAGTGATCTGTGAACAACACAGCATGGCCCCCTCTAGTGGTGGAACCGTGCACATGTCCTCACCTCCAGGCGGATCCGCTGCAGGAGAATACCAGGCTTCAATAACTAAAGAGAAAGCACCCTGTGGGGACAAATAAGGAAACAATTGTCACGCAAAACCGAAATTAGTTTAAAATACATAAACACACTTGCTAGGACTTGTGCATGATTTCACAAGCAGTTTCAACATCATTCACTAGATGTTAAAGAAAATGAAACATATGAACCACTGTATTCATATTTGCACCATTATTTCTAAAGCGTATAAAGACACGAGAAATCCACTTGAACATCTTATTAATAGGGTAAATTTGTAAATTAAATAATGAGATCCCATTGTAAAATATGTTTACATTACATATAAAATAGTCTTTTTATAGACCAAATTTATTTTAGACTCAGAGTAGGTAGTTTTGCGCAGTTTGATGCATGTTTTGGAGATGCTTTGGTGCGAAGAACAGGAACTGCAAAAACCAAAAAGCTGTTTTTCGCGCGGCGTGGACAGGTGCTCTTACCGGCCACGTGAAATTGAGTGGCAGACGCAGCCTGGCGTCCTGCGGGATGCTGAAGGAGTCGGTACCCAGAACAGGTGTGGTGGACCTGCCATATCTGCAGGCTCCAGGAGACACCACCGTCTGGAAGTTCTTCAAACAAACCATGAAAAAAGTCCTGCAGCCAGTCCTGCTGCAACTAAGTCCATTTGCCAGCAAACCTTTAGAATTCTGAAAGTGATGGAGATCTATCTCGAACACACCTGTTCCCAGAACCTGAAAGAGTACAAATAATGAGCATGAAGAAGTAATGAAGAGGTTTATAACTCTAATCTGTGTAGAAAAATATGACAAAAATTACCTGAGTAAATAATGTTATAACTATTGCGAGGAAAGAGGTGAACCAAACGGCCATCCTTTAGAGTTTAATGTGCGTATCCTTAGAAAATCTATTTGTCCTCCCCAAAAACGTTCCTATTCCAAGTAGAGATGGCAAACACGGAGTGAATAAAAAAAGTGTAAATAAATATAATCCTTCTTCCAAAGCCTGTAGGACAAGATCCAGCTCCGCAATCCGTATCCAGAAGTTGAAAAAGACCGAGTTATCCAGTGCAAAAGGTTAGGCAAATATCAGTAACGTCAATATCCACAAGTGAGTCATTCTGCGGTCTTTATGTTGTCCATCCATCGTGCCGGTCTGATGCTGGAGTTTGCTGTGCTGATGCGTGACCTGTTTTGCCAACAGTGATGCGAACGTGTGACAGAGCATCAGCGCATAGTGACTCCCAGTGTGGATGTTTGACGTCCCTCCCAGTTTATATACGGGAGTGTAGTGTCATTACTGACACTGTCAGTCAATAAACACCGCCCACTCTCCTTCTCTCACCCATGGTCCCTGTGCTTAGGATGTAATAAACATTTATTTTAGAAAGCGGTCATTTCTGTCTCCTGCTCCTAACTTTTAAAAAGCAAACATTCAGTTTTTTTACATGCAGATTATAAACCTCTAAGGATGCAGCGACTGTTAACACACATTTTGTACATATTCTGAGTAAAAAATAAAAGGTCTGTAACTTCAGTAATTACAGCTAATGACTAAAACTATGAATAATCTCCGTCAAAAGCCAAACAATGTTTTTCCTTCTGGAACCACTGATGCGTCTTTACGCGCCTCAGATCGCGCCATGTGTGTTTTATACTGCTGACACAACATCCTTTTCTCCTGTTTCTTGTGTTTATTTTAGATAAAATAAGTGCAGGGACAGATAACAAAACAGCTGTATGATAATGAATTCACAGTGGAAACACACCATAAATCAAGTAAGTTTTCCAGTTTTCTAAAAGTATGGTCTGTAAGATGAAGACTTAGACTTGTACAAAGTCTTGAAATTAATTTTGAAGCAGTAATGTTTGGGCAGCATTTACAGAAGTCTTGAACAGTCTCCCAGTACCAGTAAGTGTTATGTGTTGCTTGGTTTTAAAATGAAAAGAGTAATTTTGGAGGATTTGAAATTAGAGGATAAAGGCGACACACACACACACACACACACACACACACACACACACACACACACACACACACACACACACACACACACACAC
>JAPTYQ010107673.1:0-25582 GCA_029814465.1 Ostorhinchus cyanosoma
GTTTTCACAGGTAATACATTCTGTTAATATTGTCAATTTTGTTCATAGATATACATACTGTCACATTCAGTTAATATTGTAAATATTGTGTGTATTCATATTTCATGTCTGTTTTTTTAGTTTTTATTCTACTTAGCTCTTTTCCCATCTTACTTTTGTCAAATTTTAGATTCGATTTTCTTATCTTATTTTTAGTTTTTGCAATTTCATATTTGCTCTCTTCTTGTTTTCTTTTCTTTTCTTTTCTTTTCTTTTCTTTTCTTCTCATTTTCATTTTCATTTTCATTTATTGATTCATTCCAATCTACATGGTTGGAAAGGAGCAGGATGATGAAAACATTATAATACTTCCCCCTTTCTTGAAACATTGCATACTGTACATCAGATAAGTTTCAGTAAACATTTTACATGACAGTCAATGAAAATAAACATAAGTAAAATTATTTCATTACATGTTTTTATAAAGCTTCTCTACTCTCTCCTTATATAACCTCTTAAACTAAAAAATATTTTTAGAGCTCCTCTTGTCCATTGCCAAAGAATTGCACATTCTGACACCCACAACAGAAATACATATTTGCTTTACATTAGTCTGAACCCTTTACTGTTTAAAATTAAACCTCCTATGTTTTTCATCCTGTGATACTAAAACAAATAACCTCTGCAAATGTGCAGGCAAAAGTCTGTTTCTTGCTCTAAACACAACTAACAGTGTCCTCAATTCAGCTAACTCTTTAAACTTAAACAATCCTGATTTAATAAACAACTCATTTGTATGTTCCCTGAAATTAAGATTGTACATGATTCTTATTGCTCTTTTCTGTAATAAAAATAATGGCTTTGTGTTACTTATATATGTGTCACCCCATACTTCAATTACTGTATTGCATTGTATTGCATAATAAGTGAACAATATAAATTTCTCATTTCTTTATAACCCAACACATATTACTCAATACAGAAATATTTTTAACCACCTTTTTTTCTGAAATCCTATTCTATTCTATTCTATTCTATTCTATTCTATTCTATTCTATTCTATTCTATTCTATTCTATTCTATTCTATTCAGTAGAAATGTCAGCAGTTGTCTGTAATGTCAGCTGTTGTGAATTTTAGGGCTTTCATGCACTCTGACTCTTCAAACCTTCTGCAAACACTCAAACAGCCATGGATTTTTTCAAAGTAGCTCTGAAAATTAAAGTTGTTGATCCCCACAGTGCAGGGGAAGGCACCAAGAAGATAGTGAAACATTTTTAGCTTGCTGTTTCCACAGTGCAAAATATAATTAAAAGATGGCAGTTAAGGGGCACTTTGGAGGTCAAGAGGAAATCTGGAAGACCAAGAAAACACTTAGAGAGAATCGCTTGAAGGCTGGTCAGAGTGGCAAATGAAAGTTCCATTTGACTGAAAAAGTACTGAAGACTCTGTAGGAGGAAGCATTACTGCATCCTCATGGAAAAAAAATCCAATGTCAGAAGCATCCAATGGAACATCCATAGAAGCCTGATGTGTTGTGAACAAGCGCTGTGGACTGATGAAGTAGAAGTAAAAAAAAAAAAAAAACCTTTTGAGCACAATCAACAAAGATCTGTTTGGAGGAAAAGGAGCAGCAGGTCATGAAAGGAACATCTTGCCAACAGTTAGGCTTTAGGATTGTGTTGCAGCCGATGGCACAGAGGGCAGAATGGATTCCACCAAACACCAGTAAACTCTGGAGGCAAATGTCACACTGTCAGATAGAGTCAAATGCAGGATAACCATCACAAACATACTTCAGAATCCACCATCCGTCCATAGACACAAGCTCAAGGTTCAGGAGTGGCCCTCACAGCCCTCAAACATCACTGAGCATTTGTGTGTAGATCTTAATAGAGCCATACATGTGACACGACCCAAGAATAGAGCAGAACTAGAGCCCTTTGGAAAGAAGAAAATCCCAAACACAAGAACTGCAAGACTTTTAGCTGGATACAAAACGTGTTTGTTTACTGTAACATCTGCCGAGAAATGAGTGTGTAGGGTGTGCGAACATTTGCACACAGTAAATTTTGCTGTGTCAAATTAACACTAATAGAGTTGATTTTAACTCTATTCTAGTGTGTATTTGGTCCCTATCCAGATCAGTGTTAAACAAGGGTGTTAAAATCATTGAGTAAAACTAACTCCACACAATGTATTAAAATGTGATGCTTTGGGAAGAGATCGACAGCAGGAAATATTTGCTTGAAGAGTTGCTGGTGATCAGGAGTTAAATGTTTGAGGTGGTCACTCCTTTGACGGAATTGGTGAACACAGTGTTAACAATCTGTAAAAGCAAAAGAAGAAGAAGCCAGTAATAAAAGAAACTGACCACAGTACAGAGGATGAGGAAGTGGCCAACAATTCTGCTTGGTTTAATAAGTGGGCGGGGCTCTCCGGAGTAGGTTTAACACCACAGCATTCAACAACATGATTTGTCACTGACACTGGAAAGCATCTTCATCTCTTTTTGCAATAGAGTTAACATATTTTTACAATGCATAATTAACACTGGTAAATTTACTGTGCACATGCTATGATTGTTTTGTTTTTTTTCTTAGTTAAAGTTTTTGTTCAGTGAAATAAAAAGTAAATATGCATTAATATTGGTGGTAATATATTTCCATTTTCATCCATCCTTACATCTTGTCAGTTAAAAAAAAATAAAAAATCATGAAATTTTGCTATTTTTTAACAGGTGCCCATATTTTTCCATGAAACTGTATACACTCAACATAGTTTTGCCAAAACCATCCAAGAATTTAACCCTTTTTAGAGTAGACTTCAGTAGGTGGACTAAATGGCTGATTTCTGAAATAAATATATTAGGAGTTAATGGTGTCAAAAGGAGGTATATATGGGAAAAATATGAATATTAATTAGAATGAAGCCTAATGTTAAAAAACATGGCTGAAAAACAGTATTTTTTTTGTTGAAAAGAGAACTTCCTGTTGTTGTTGCTTCAGTAATTAAACTAAATTGTATTAATTTAATTACGTTTTCCTGTATTTTTTTTTTTTTTTTAAATAGGAGGAAACTGAAAATGCGACGGTAACTGTGGAAGGCAGAGGAACATTTTTCCACTGGTTTAAATATATTAGATAACATCTCAGACAGCTTTTGGAGGAAAACAGGATTAGTTTTGCTCCTCAGACCCTCAGACGTAAAATGCTGCTGCCACCACAGCAGGTGTTCTCCACCACAAAAACCACAGGTTTACACCCAAACAGCAAAACATCATTTGACTTTTAGGAAACTACATGAATATTGACATTGTTCCCTGCTTTCTTTCAACATTAATCTTCTTTATGGAACACAATAATTGGGTATGTTTGCTTTTTGTCCAGAACAAGGGAGAATAAAAGGTCTGGTTTGTCAGCAAAATGATAAATAGAAAATGTTTCATAATACTTAAGAATGCAATATTTTGTTTGATGTAATTATTGGAATACATTAAAACAGTATGGTGTGTGCCAATCAGTACATTATAATTTGCACATTTCCGTGAGGGAGGGAAACTCAGCAAGTGTTCAGACAAAGCTGTCTGTCAAAAATTGAGTCACGAGCTTTAAAACAGCTCTCAAATATTGAGCTTTGAAAGGCTTCGTATGAAGAGTGCTAATGTAAGATAATCATTAGTCAGTTCATTCTCTAATTCTCTCCTCTTATTTCACAGGAGGAAGTCGCAAAATCAGGGGGGAAGACCAAAAGGCCAAAAAACAAGAAGATAAAGTGAATCTAAAAAGACAGAGAAACATTAATTTTAAGTCTTCAATCACTTTTCTTTCTATTTCAGGGAAAAGGTCATTTCCAGCTGATTCATATGTGTCTTAAGAGAGACAGACTGAATTATACATGATTTATTCACATCACTAAAGTATTTCAGCCTTTGGATGAGATGAAATGAAATGTTTACAAGGGCAATGCCTCATCATTAAAACAATCAAATAGTTGTTGTTTCTTTGTGTGTAATTATTGTTTTGCAGATTTTGTGCACCAAAAAATTTACATTAATATTTGCACTTGATGGTTGTATTAATATACTTGTCATGCTTCCGTGATTGAACTCAGCTTTCAAACAAATCGCCGTATGAATGAAATTCATACACAATTTATTCAGCATTTCTTAGAAATCAGATCAGACACTGATGCTCTACATAATGAAGTTCACTGAGTTTCACTGACACCAACAGCCTGACACCCACTCACACATGTCCATTTTCCCCAATGCATCTCATAGCCACTTAAAGACGACTAAATATTCAACTTTTATCACTCACATGTTTTCTCAGAGCATTTACTTCACATTGTCTCCTGCGGGGCTTTTGCCTCACCTCTCGTTTTAGTGTCATTCGATCCTTGGAAAGACGTGGTCTGCATATTAACCACCGTAGGGTTGGCCTGAGGGAGCAGAGGACTGCTTTCTAAAAATAACCAGGACTCGTCCGTGTGTTTGGTAGTTTGGGATTTCTCTGGCACAGACCAACTGTTTCAGTGCCAAAAAAAAAAAATCCTTTCATCTACATTCGATATTGTGTTGGATGGGGAAAAAAAATCAGTGAATATTGAATTGTTCAGACTTCATTGTTTTCAGATTCTTCACATTTCCTCCATGTCTGTGGTCTCAGCTGCCTGCTCATTTGGAATCATTGAGAACAATTACAGCTAATTCATTTAGCTGACACTGTCATCCTGACAAGCTGTCATCATGCGAAACACACTATCTCAGCTCTAATCATATTTTTTAGAGCCTTGTGAAGAATCCATGAAATAAATTCCCACTCAGAACTGAAGAGAATAATCATGGTTGAACTGGCAGTTAATTTTGTCAACAGTCTGAGAGAACTTTGTTGTTCGTCTGGTTTGATGTGGGTTTTTGATGCAGTGTCAGAAGATTGTAAGATCCATTTAACAT
Source organism: Ostorhinchus cyanosoma (assembly GCA_029814465.1). Classification (NCBI taxonomy): domain Eukaryota; kingdom Metazoa; phylum Chordata; class Actinopteri; order Kurtiformes; family Apogonidae; genus Ostorhinchus; species Ostorhinchus cyanosoma. The sequence continues at coordinate 4,936 of JAPTYQ010107673.1, forward strand.
GGGCAGAGCTGAGCTTGAGACATTTATTCTTATAAAATACTAATAAAATCTAAGTCTTTAATAGCAGGAAACTTGCACATTTCTTCATTTTCCATATATTTATGATCTGCTGCTTTTCTGTTCTAGCATTGAGGCTGGAAGATCTGCAAGAATTTTACAAGTATAGGGGAGGGGGCACTCCCTCCTGTGGTGTCAGGTTGACCCCCTTGTACTAACACTGACCTCTGAACTGGATGCCTGGTGTGCACGTGCACTGTCGGACACAGATCCAGGCAGATATCCTTTGGCCTGCAGCTCACACACACACACACACACACACACACACACCATCATTTCTCCTCAGTCTGCTTCGTGGGTCTGGACCACTTCAGCCTCTTGATTGCAGACTTCAGCCTTTGATCAGACGCTGCTGCGGACAAAGAAACAAAACGTCAAGAGAGGCGAAGTGACCGGAGGAAACCCGGATTTTGCGTCGCCTCCAAAGTAAGAGCATAGGAGCGTCTTTTAGTCTTCTTTGTCTGACAGGAAACACACACATGCATCCCATTTTGACTGTTTATTGGGTATCTTTGATCGCCGTTGCTTATTCCATTGGTTATGACTTGCAGGAGGGTGCAGATATTTCAGACTTTTACCTTTAAATGGTCTTTTACGCACGTTGAATTCCGCGCGTTAATGTGTGATGCTGTGAGTAAAAAAAAAAACAAAAAACGCTCCATCTGCTTCAGGAGCGTTTCCATCACCGTTGGAAAGCCTCATGTGCGCGCTTTTCTTTTCCTTTTTTTTTTTTTTTTTGGCGCAAACGTTGCAGCAAAGCATTTACTTTGAAGACCACGCCGGATGTACTTGGATCCCAGTTTGTGGAGTCAACCACGATGACAAAAAGCACCGTGCGCTCTGCTCTCACACATCCAGCAGCACGGCACTGTTCATCCAAGCAGCAGGAGACAGAGGCGCACACAAGGATCTACTATCAGACACTGTTCCCTCCCCCCCAAAAAAAGAAAAACTTAACGCTTTAATCCAAACTCTCCAGATCACACAACTGTTCTGAAACAACAATGGGATTTTTGGGGAAAGTGTCTTCTTTAAATCACTGCTCTTCATTCATGTTTGACTCCTTGGTAAAGTGGAGAGGAACGTTTGGGTGCGTAATTGGACTTGTTCGGTGCCTCTGTGCGTGAGATGAAAAAGCTCTACAATGGTTTTGGCTTTAAATTAACTATGGGCGCACATATTCTGGAGTCTAACTCCAGCGGCAACTTGACTCCAGCGGTGTCTGAGGCTGGGACTGTCCTCCCGGGCTACCTGGTCGTGATCTTATCGGTCCTCATGGTGACTCTGGTTGTCGTTGTGGTTGCGGGAAACGCACTGGTCATCATGGCTTTTATTGTGGATAAAACCCTGAGAAATCAAAGCAACTACTTTTTTCTGAACCTTGCTATATCTGATTTTCTCGTGGGTGAGTTGGTTGCCTCTTCTTTGTGTGTGTCTTCTCTGTCAGTTAGCGTCAAATTTGGCTCCTTGGTATCTTTTGTTCTTCCATGTAAATTAAAAAAAAAAAAAAAAAAAAAAAAAATTACAAATCACATTGATATTGTAATTCACAGCTTCTGTTGACCTTTCTTGTCCCTTTTTTCCCATTCATGTCTTAGATGATCAAAGGTATTGTTCTATTTGCAGCATGAATGGCAGGTTTCAGTCCATTTTTTGGCAGGTATTACACCTCTTTGTGTGACTTGAAATCCTACTATTTCCAGATAAAATGATACCCACCTCTTTATTTTTGGAAACCCATTCATGCTGCTTTCTTTTCCCAAAATGTCTTGCACTAATTCACTGCAGGGGTCTGATGCAGGTAATGTGCAGCAACCACTAATTTTTTTGTCACTTGTAATTGGCCTCACAATCAGACTGTCTGCAGGTTTGGAGAGCTGTGAACATGAATAGTGGGTTGTGGGGGTGAATCATCATGCAGTGTGTGCCCGTTCCAGGTGCCTTCTGCATCCCGGTGTACATCCCATACAACCTGACAGGCCGCTGGATGCTGGGAAAGGGTCTCTGCAAGGTGTGGCTGGTCATGGACTACCTGCTCTGCACCGCCTCTGTCTTCAACATCGTCCTCATTAGTTATGACCGTTTCCTGTCAGTCACCAGAGCAGTAAGTACAGGCTGTGGAGGTGCTCATTACCACACACGTAACTGACTTACTACTACAGTCAGTCAGTCTTAAAGCGTGTCACTCTTCAGGCCAGAGAAGCCATTTACATTCACTCCTTTACATCGGTGTCCTCAATTTCCTCCAATCAGCTCTAACGCTGTGCTTGAGCTGTCCAACTAATTTGGTCTGTAAATATTGTGAATGCAAATATTAACAGCTGACGTTGACTCTGCAGTCTGTTAGTATACAGTAAAAAGCTAAAGCCCACATCAGCCCTTTTTGAGTAGCACTTAATATATGTTGGGTTTTTTTGACACAGTGCCCTACATCTAGCTTCTATTAGTCATCTAAAATGTAGTCTCAAGATTAATTTTAAAACCAAATATTTGCTTTTGCCTTCTTTAATCAGGTTGTGATTCAGCCTATTATTTTGACTGGTTTTGACTGATCTGAGTCATTTCAGCGGCTTAATGTAAAATTCCTTTTATATATTTATATTCAACCCAGAGAAAGCAGGAGCTCTTTTGCTTTTGCAATGAGTAGTGCCAGAATCAATTAATAACCCAGAGAAATGGCTCAGTTTCATTATTTAGTGACTCAAAAGGGGATTTGTTAAGTTGCTTGTTAACCACAGAGTCACTGTGTGAGTCAGTTCGAGATCCAATTGTTCCAATAATTCTAAAACCCATTCGGTTGTTCGTGACAAATAAAGGATAAAAAAAAAATGACAACAACAAAATAAAGACGGGTAAATATAGGAGACTGATTAAATGATAGAGTTCAGACTGAGAAGAGGTGACGTGTGACTGGAGCGGACGCAAAGAGAATGACTGGTGGAGGACGGCGAGGGAGGGATGAATCAGGAGAAACCAGATGTCTCTTTGACACATTTGTGTTGAATGGGTGAATGTGGCTCTCAGCCTTCGTCTCTTTGGCTTCAGTGACACAGAGTCATGAGTGGGTTTTATTTACAGTATCACTCTGCTGCTTTGTGGTAGCACTATGCCACTCGAAGCAGAGGCAAGTGCATTTGTCAGTGAGTATGAGAGAAGCTTATATATGTTTGAGATCTAATGCATGATGTTACAGGACGGCATTAAGAGTTTATCATATATGGAGTAATCACACTTTGCCTTTCTTTTGATGTAGGTTAAATACAGAGCACAGCGAAACATGACCCGCCAGGCTGTGTTCAAGATGGTTGCAGTGTGGGTGTTGGCTTTTCTCCTTTATGGCCCTGCTATCATCTTCTGGGAGACGGTTGTTGGGCAAAGCGTAGTCCCATCCCATGAGTGCTATGCCGAGTTTTATTTCACCTGGTACTTCTTGCTCAGTGCTTCTACTTTTGAGTTCTTCACGCCATTTGTATCTGTGGCTTTCTTCAACCTCAGTATCTACCTGAACATCCATCGTAGGAACAAAAACAGTAGCGCCTGCCTTGAGGATGAGCCCAAGACTCACAACAACAAAAAACAAAAAGATCCCACAGCTTGGTCTGTGTTTTTTGTGAAGACACGGAAGGTTTCATCCAGTGAGCCCACTGCAATTTCGGCAGTTATTGAGGATGATGATGCCCTGTCCCCATCTTCCAGTGGGGATCCTAACACTAGTCATGTATTCCTGCAGAGGGAAAAGTTTTCCCCCAGGAGGAAAAACTCCAGGCTTTTTCAGCCTTCGGCTTCTTGCATGGGACCCGGCCGAAGGACACAGGGATCCCGGCTTTCACGGGACAAAAAGATTGCCAAATCTTTGGCCATCATTGTCTGCATTTTTGGGATTTGCTGGGCTCCTTATACTCTATTAATGATTATTCGTGCAGCTTGTAGTGGTGAATGTGTGCCAAACTACTGGTATGAGATTACATTCTGGCTCCTGTGGCTGAATTCTGCCATCAATCCATTCCTGTACCCTCTGTGCCACAGCAGCTTTCGAAGGGCTTTCTCAAAGATACTGTGTCCTAAAAGACAATCAGTCCAACCTCAGATTGAGATTCAGTCTTGTTAGATAAAATCAGTTGCACTTCCATGCTTTATAAATGCAGTATATATTGTTGGTCAAACACTGTAAAAAAAAAAAATGCACTGTTCTTCCATTAAAAATAGTTTTCATAACAGATAGAGAAGAGTTATATCAGGACTGTCTCTGCATATGTGACAGCAATACAAAAAGTTGTAAAAAAAAAATAAATTATTAAATAAAAGAAAATACTGCACTTTTAATACTCCTAATGATGGGATACAGAAGTGGATTCCAGTGTCACTGTTAAAAGTGGATGTAATTGCTCTTGCTTAAAGCTCTAAGAGTCAATGTCAATGGCGTACATTTTTGAAACGGCTAACCTTCATAGACAATCTTTGTAAGTAGGACAGGAAGGAGTGACGTAGTTAAGGCTTTCTCATTTCGTGGCTCTTTATTTGCTAAATTAGGGATAATGCACTGCACACTGCTCATTATTGCTAAATAAACCTTCACAGGGACATGAGGGATGTGATGTGCGAAGCTAAAATCTGAGACGATGTGTCACACAGGCGGCATTATGCACAGAAGACGATCACCATGATTTTGTCAAAGATATTGTAAATGAAGTACAGTGCATCAAAATTTTTCAATTATGTTCCATCTACATGAAAGCATAGCAGAGGTAGACAACGGCCTCAGTGAGAGCCTGTGTTTCTCACTGGGCTGCTATGACAAGAAAACCTTTTCATTGTAATTCAGATCAAATTGATGTGATTTTTTTTTAAAGCTCCATAACCTCACAGATTTTCAAAGAAGATGTTAATTAATAAATATGAGAAATATTATTTATTCATGCTGTCACAAAAGTAAAGCTTTTCTTCATGCAGCAATATAATGGCAAATGTGGGAAGTTCAAAGCACATAAGGAAAAAAAAAAAGATAATGACCTGCATTTGTTGACTGACTACTGAGTGTGATAGTATCACAGTGATGTTTTGTATTATTGCATCTGAAAAGGGCCTATAGGGACAGGGAGAGTCAGCTATCATCTCCCAATAATAAGTCTGCACTTACTTTTACAAAGTTGTTCTTGTCGATGTTCAAAATGTACAGCATTATAAAATAAGAACTTTTGTACAGTAATACCTATGCGAAGCTAGATCATTGTGTTCTTTAAGTGCGCTATTTATTAAAAAAAAAAAAAAAAAGGACTGATTTTTACAATACAAAGAACTACTTGACTTATTTGTATCATGGATATGAATGTTTGTCAGTGTAAATAGCCAAAGAAATAATAAAGACAACACCGCCTGCGATTAAATAAGGTTTGTATTTATATGTGTATATAGTAAATGAAGAATATTAAGATTATGGGGGGAAATTTTACGAGAACACTTAACCAATCTGGTAAAACTATACAGCTAATATGAAGAGATTCACAACTTAGTGTAAAGACTGGTGACACGGGAAACAGTCTGGTTAACTCCGCTCAAATATAACACAAAAGAGCACCTTTAGAGCTCGCAGTTTAACATGATCCATCTTGTTAGTGTAAAGGTCCTTGGTGTAAAAATAACATGGTTCAGATTATTCCTGTGACAGTTTGCCTAAGTGACTTCCTTAAATCTTCGCTGGTTGCCTGGCAACAAAGCAGAGACAAGAAGACTTCCAGGCCAAGAAAACACTATTTGAAGGGATTAAATTACAAATATATTAACATGTACTAGTGCCACATTTTGTTACTTACGTTTGTGTTCAGTCTCTACACTAAGTTTAGCTAATAATAGTTGAATTGTTTGAGTGGTTTTTGAAAGGCTGATGGTTTTCAAGTGTTTGAAGGTTTTTTTTAGAGGTTAAGTGTTCTCAGTAATTTTCCTGTACATATGATAAGATCATTTCAGACAAGATGTAGATGTATGAAACTGTGACAATAAGAAAAACTTGTTCTACACTTGTTTCTAAGAATGTCTCTATCTGATAACAAGTACAAGATAAGTGACAAGCGTGACAGAGCTGTTGAATTTTGACCTTTGTTACGTATTTACAGCAGTGATGAGCAGGAAAAAATGTCCAGAGAAGCATCCTGAGGGATTTGAGTCTGCCAGGAAACAACAGTATCGCTCAGCCGTGTGGGAATTATGTAGAACTTGAGAGAAAAAGCAGACCTTCGGTGATTGTTAAACCACGCACACACTCTCACACACACACACACACACACACACATGCACACACACACGCACGCACGCACGCACGCACGCACGCACGCACACACACGCACACACACTGTGACTATTTATTCATAGTGTTGAGAGAAAAATCACCCAAATGGATGATGTAAACTTCTATTTTAACTCCCTCTAGCAACACATCAAGTATGTTTTGAATGTTCTGGAAGTCAAATATCCGAATAAATGCCCCTAAATAAACAGAGATCTGATGCATGCAGCATTTGTAAATGGATTCAATAGCAACAAACACTACAGAGATACACTGTTTTTAACACAGGAACATGCACAAGGTCATTATCCTTCAAAACATTTGGTGATTTCTTTCAGCAGAGGACTGTCTGTTAGTACAATCATCTATATCTCAGTTCAGCTTTGAATAGTTCCTCCCACCAAATTTTCCATCTCTACTCCTCACTGTGGATACAGCACACCACATTAAGTGGCTTTTGTTTTAAGAAAGTTAACTGTTCTTTCTCTTAAACAACATCAATTTTTGTCGTCCGCAGTGACAGCAGCACTTGAGGATTAATAGATTTTTTTCATTCTGTGCAGTTGTGCAGTTTGCACCGCTGATCCTATTTGAAGCACCTTCATTTGTTTATTTATATCCTGCAGTTACTGTAGCTGAGGACACACAATTTATGGCATAGTTCAAAAGTGAAAATACCTTCTGAAAATGTACATGACACATAAGACTCAGGTTTGTCAAACTCCATCTGCAGTAAATAGACCCCTGAGTCGAGCAGTGGGCTACAAGTGCCTTTTAAAAATGGGTGACAAAGTCAATTTGGCTGTGTTTCTTAAAAGGTCAGCAGAGGATGAGATGAATAGACTGATTTAGGTGACCTGTGCTGAGCCACAGCTGGATTTGCAAATAGAAAACAAATTGCTCAGCACAAGTATTGACATTGTTTCAGTGCACTGTGGGAGATCTAAGAACCAATATTTACAGCCTTTCAAAAAGAAAATTGGAGGCGGTTCACAACCTCCTGATACACATTTAAATTGGTCTGGGATGCAAATACGGTGAGAGTAATGTAATTGTTATTGAACAAAATATCTTTAGAACACATGACATAAAATTAGATCCCAGAGGGCTGGTGTGTGAATTCACAGACCTCTGACTCTTCTGAACACATGCTTATTAAGGAGAGGCACACACAAGACCAACACAAAAGTAGGCGCTGCTCACTGTCAAGACAGAGTGTGGTTTTCAGATGATAAGCCTCATGCAAACACTGGTCATTTAGAGGGAACAAAGGAAACACAGCCCCCTAGTATACATCAATGTCAAAATGGTTTGGTAAGCAACATGGCACTTAAAATGTTAAAATGTTCATTGTCACATGGACTGTTTTGTTAATTTGTGTTATTCCCACTTAAAGTACTCACTGTGTATTGCAGGTGATAGTGCCATGAATACTCTGACTGTATACTGTCTGACCAAGGGAAAAAAATAATAATTTCAGTCGAGAAGTGTTCACAGATTTTATTTGCAATCTCTTTCCTAGTGTGCACTCTTCCAAATCACAGATATCAGGAGGTATGAACAAGGACACATCCTGGCAGTTTCTGATGAGGTTGTCATCAGCTCTTAAACACAATCCACAGGGCAATAAATAAGGTCTTTTATGTTGGTGAAATTTGGTGGAAATCAAATAAAAGTGCAGAAAACAACCTCTGAAGCTTTGTTCTGGCTGAGATCAGTGTAAAATGCATCCATATAAAATTAAAATATCAACTCCACTTCCAGAATTTTTGTTTAACCCAAACACCTTAACCATGCAAATTACCCTCAGAGAGATGTTTTACAGCCCACTGCTACTACAAGAGGTCAATCAGACAGGATTTTACTATCAATACCATCTCAGTAGTGTGCTATCTTTTCCATGTAACATGCTAATTAGTGCTTTTCAGATTTGGGTCAACATCATCATGACCTTGTTAAGTAAAATTATATTTCAGAAAATGTAGTTGTTATAGTTGTTACTGTCTGTTCAGTCTTATGTAAGTACAGGGTTTTCCAGCCATCAGTCTCTTCTCTGTGGTTATTAGTAAAGTGGTGACAATGTGAGTGACACCAACAGGAAACATCCCACTGAAGTGTTTTTGGGAACATTAGTTACAGATCATGAACCATCATACAGTTCAACACTGGTTAATGGTCAATAATGTTACAGTAATATGACCAATGTATACAGCTTGTCATAACTTTACAAATAAATGTGACATTTAAGGGATGAAGCAATGTCTGAAAGAGCTTTGGTATTTTGCTACTTCACTTCTGTCAATCTCTGCAGGATGAATGTGGTGCTCTTTAAGTGCTTAAGACATTATTTAAATATTTTCCCTAATAGCACATTTCCTGGTTTGTAAATAAAATCCCTGTCTATGGCAGGATAAAGGAAAATAAGAGCTTCGCTGAAAGTGCTAAGACGCACTGAAACGAAACTGATTAAACTTGCAAGAACTTCAAATATCTCAAGTGATTATTTTTTCATCTCTTCCTCACTCACAGTACACTTCTGAGCAGCACCCAAGTTATACTCTTTCAGATGTGAACAGACACAGCGGTTTAGTGACTTGTGTCAATGTCAGAGTTTGGAGTGTTTTGACGCAGTTGCATTTGTTTAACCACGCTCGGAGAAACGGAGACAAGGTTTCTGTACCCTCGTTCAAACCCCATCTCCAGGAAAACCATTATAAAATCCACAGACAAATCCATTTTTTCCACCTTTTTCCACACTGTCAGAGTTTGTGACACCTGGAATTTTACACTAGTCATTTTTCCACTCCAGAGACAATTCACAAAGGATGAGGTTCAATGGGAAGTTTTGATTTGAGAGCTCGAGAGGGCAGATCCTCTAATATAATGCTCATAATGCTCAATTTCAGACCGATCCAAATTTATCCCCAAATGTACATCGAACTCTCCATGCCTGCAGATAATGAATAATAAATTCCTGAGAATGATAAGTTTGCCAGACAGTGGATTTGTCTGGCACTGGCCTGCAGTTGGCATTCATGTTAGATTTTCACCCATTTGCCCACTCACTGCTAAAGATAATACCACAGATAGGGAACCTGTGGGGCAATCTCTGTGCTACTGATTTGTGTGTTTTGAGTTCTGCTGTATTCAGCCATCTAAGTTTGAGATCTGACATTTTAATTTAACAACCTTTTATTTCTTAATGGTGCTGAACGGGGAATGAACCATAAGACACTTAATTATCGTGTCTGTTTGTTGCATATGTCTGCTGCTCCCAACAGCAATAAAACACTGCCTGACATAATTGTACTCAGGTATATAATTATTTGGTAGGTTATTTTTCTAGTGTGCAGCTCCTGCTAACTGTTGTCCTCTTTTTTTAATCACTTTTTCTTTGTTTTGATGTGCACTGCTAATTATTATTATGACAGTCATGACTAATTAGAGTCTATGACAAAAAAAATTGTTGAATCACCCTGTGTTAGTATTGATTTGTCAGGGTTTGTTTATCTTATCATGTGCGACAATCAAGCGAAACAATTAGGAAGAAAATTAGTCAGAAAGTATGAGTGCACCGGTGTGATGAATTACTTCCCCCATAATCTGAAATCAACATAGAATTTAAATATTCATGGCATGATAGTTTAACTACACTTTGGTTCGGTGCACACACTCAGAAACATGGAAAAAGTCAGAAACTTTTGAAGGTTTATCCCCGAAAAAAAAATGCTTTGACGTTGATGTAATACCTTTGTAAAGGTTTTCATAATTCTCTTGTGCAAAAACCTGGTTGATATAGAACATGTGAAAAACAGCTCGGTGTTTTTGTGCCCTACATTAACTTGTCAGTCACCTGTCATTTTTCACTCTCTAATAGTGTGATGAGACCATTTTCTATTTGAAACCTTGATTACTTTCGACCTGGTTTTGTATGTTAATTCAACACATTGAGGTGAGCAGTCAGAAAACAAAACAAGTCAACTCATCCAGATGAGTAGACAGAAAGGTAATTTGCCCAGCATGAATACACAGATGCTATTCAGGGTGATGACGCACCTATTGCCCCTATTTGGCCTCTGTCCCAAAAAAGTCTGAGTCGAAACACAGCGCTGTCTCTTCTGGGTTTTTATACTCATCTCATTGTCAGTTTTCTTATTTCAAGCCTTAAAAGCCAATACAAACAAAGAGATGCAAGAACACGGTTAATATATTTATCATTTGACTCAAGTGTAGCTGCACTTTCTGTCTGAAGCAAAAGTCAAACGGAGAAATCTAAGGAATTTTTTTTTTTTCCACTGTGAAAAGTTTTATTTAGTTATTTTCAGTTTCTATGAGAAGTTTGGTGCGAGTTCACCTTTTAGTCTGTGGGTTACAGCTCAATGACTTTTTGATTATAACACTAGGTAGCACAGTAAAGGCTAAATAACACACACACACACACACACACGCACACACACACACATCACACAGCATTTAGGGAGATCTGATTGCATAAATGATTCAGACATAGATGATAATTACATGGGTACACTAATTTTAAAAATAAGAGTAGCTGTGCTTTTCTTTCTTTAAAAGAACTGAATGTACTTCTACTTAAAAAAATAAAGATGTTAAAGATGCCTGTGTTTTGATATTGCAGAGATATGAGATGAATATATTCAGGTCATGTTCTGGAGGATTTATGTGACCACTAGAGAGAGTAATGAGTCACGCTGATGGTCTCGGAAGGACTAAGAAAAGCCAAAAAATGTATAGAGAAGATATATAAGCTGTAGTGACTAGAAGCAGTGTTGTTTTCGTCACTGGGCACAGCTCGAAATGAAAAGAATGGAGTTTGATGCTGAAATGGCAGCATTTCTTCTAGATGGGTGAGTTTATGAAGCTTATGGAGATATTAAGTTATTATATGATGTTATTATCTTTACAAAGTTGGCAACTTGTCGATCCACGGTTTAGACTAAACTAACAGTTCTGAGCTTGTTTGGACAAATTGAAACAGATCTAAACCACATAGAAAAAGGTCATTTGTGGTTTTATTGTTTCTGTTTTGTGTCTAAAATAATTAAGCTAACAGAGCTATAATTTTTATTTTATTTATTTAACCAGGAGAATCTCATTGAGATTAAAAACCTCTTTTCTAAGAGCGTCCTGGCCAAGACGGACAGCCGTATGATAAACAGTTACAGACACAAACTTTCATGCATAAGAATAAAATACATTTTCAGTATCAAAGTAAACAAGATCAAATCAAAACTTTGTTAAAAGTACCCACAACATATTGATAGATATGATAAAGATAAAACATCTACTGCCAGATGTCTCCGACTCTAAGTCAGTCGACATCCTCTTAAAAGTGTCCAGTGAAACCAGCTCTTTAAGTTTTAGGTCCTTTTGCAGTTTGATCCAGATGAATGGAGTCGCAAACTGGATGATCTGTTCCCCCTGTTCAGTTCTAACTTTAGGAACTGTCAAAGAAAAGATCCTGAGGACGAAGATTATAGGCGTTGATGGTTCTCCGATTGTTGTAAGTCCGAAGGTAGGATTGGAGCAGACCTAGTATAGACTTGTAAACTAAAATACGCCAGTGTCTAAATCTGCGAGCTGACAAAGACAAACAACGAACACAAGCATAAAGCGAACAATGATGAGTCAGGGATTTAAAACCAGTGATGAACCTCAGAACTCCATGATACACAGTGTCCAGTGACTGTAAACTGTGGGAGGAGCCAAGCATATACAGGACATCACCATAATCCAACACAGACAGAAATGTAGCTAAAACCAGTCATTATCTTGATTCAAAGGAGAGACATGATTTTATTCGGAGAAAAAAAGCCAAGTTTTAATTTTAGTTTTTTTTAGCAAGCTGTTAAATATGAGCAGTAAAAGAAAGGGAGCTGTCAATTAAAATGCCTAGGTACTTGTAGGTCATGACAAGTTCCATCTGAGTTCCCTGAATGGTGGTGAGTGAAGGCCGGTTTGAAAGTTTGGAAAATTAGTTTGAGAACATCATGATTTTCATTTTGTCTGCATTTAAAACTAGTCCTAAATCCTAAAAAAATTTTCTGTACCATTTTAAAAGCTAATTGCAACTGGGTAAGAGCTTGGACAGGTGTGGAAGCAGCAGTGTACATGACTGTGTCGTCAGCATAAAAGTGAAATTTTGTATTTGATATGCGTTAATTGAAAGTAGCCCCAGGAATGACCCTTGTTGCACACCTTTTGTCAGAGTAAGTGAGCTGGAAGTGCAGCCATCTACCTGAACACACTGACGATAATTTTTAAACCGGCCAACTGCATGTTCCGACAGACCTGCTTTAAATAATTGATATAAAGGAACGGAGTTATCCACAGTGTCAAAAGCTTTTGAGAGGTCGATAAAAAGGGCTGCAGAGTGTTGTTGGCTATCAATAAAATCAAATAATGTAAACTATCAGCTGATGCAGCACATAATAATTGTTATTATTATAAGACTCAGTATTACTGTTAAAATAAATGGCTCAGTTTTAGTTTAAAGGAGAAATCTTGAATATAACATAATACAGGTGTGTGTAAACCAAGAGCTTCATACTTAATTCAGTGAGTGATACAGGCTGGACACAGAATTGATTCCTCAGTGGTTATGGTAGGTAAGTTTCCTGTTGAGCGTTTAGAATATTAATACTACGTAAAATCCCTTTAAAGTCCGCTCTTTATGTCTACAGAGGGAGTGCGTCCCCTGAACAGAGTCCACTGTGTTTCTACAATGGACAATCATTTATTTCATCTTCTGTTTTCCATCAAAGACAGGTGTTAGGATGCATAACCATTCTCTACTGTGTATGAGTGAGAATGGACTAATCAAACACAGACTCACTTTCATGATTTGGCTACTATATATGGGAAAGGGAGTAGAGGTGTATTCACTGGGCTGTAATATCAAAATTCACCAGTAATAGTGAATGTTTAAAAAGTATTATTTATGAAATGTATAATTATTTGGATGTGTATTTGCATAATTATATGAGCAATGAAAAAGTGCCACGTCAGGGTAAGGATTTCACAATATATGTCTTTGGAAAATAAAAATTCAAAGATAAAAAAAAATGAATAAAAGACAAAAGAAAAAAATTATCTGGAAATCTGTACTTTCAGAAAGTTAAGAAACTCAAAGTTCAGACATTGTGTTGAAGCTTAATTTAGTTTTATCTTTGTCATAAATGGTTTGGAATTATGTATTTTTTGTATCATTTATGTGTGGGATGGACATTGTTCATTCTGAAGAACAATTTCATAGTGGATATGTCATTCAGGTTTAAAGTGTACCTGTACTGGTCATGCTTATGAGATTAATAGTACTTTTTGTATAAGCAAGAGATGCACAAATTCAATAAATACTTACCATAAATGCACCACACTGGACCTTTTTGTTAAGTGCAGGGGCAGAACCTACGGAGAGGAGCCATTTTCAGCCAGAAGTGATGTACCATCATTGATTCGGGGTGATTGAGTACAAGTAAACAAGCCGCAGTCAGTAAGAGAGATTGAGTGGAAAGCATGTGCTAATGCTTATTTGTGCAGCTGTAAACTTTGCCCCATTGTCCAGGAGACACGACCCATGTTGTGCCGAATTCTACTCTGCATTGCGTAGCAGTTGCCAAAAACAGCTCCCCCTTCCTGAGTCAACCATGAAGAGGACAAGGTGCACCAAGTTTAGCCTGCCACACCAGAATAGCTCCAAATGTGAGATTTAACTTTCGAAAGTTTTATATTCCTTACAGTTTGCATATTCTTTAATATTAAACAGACCAAAAACGTAACTGTCCTCTTCATGGCTGACTTAGGAAGGGGCAGCAGTGTAGAATTTGGCACAACAACCCAGGACTGGCCAAAAGTGTGTCATCTTGGACTGGTGTCTGCTGCATGAGGTCAGTGACCAGTCCATCACAGCCCAAGTAATCGGACAAATCAACGAGTCTGTGCCACTACTGGTGCTGGAACAGCCTGTGAAAAAGGCAGCCTGTCAATGAACATGACTGACTGACAGAGCAGTGGCTTACCAGTAGGACTCATGCATACTAAACAATGGGCTATGACGTAAGTTACCTGAATTCTACGTAATCTTTTAAAATAACTAGCAATGAAAATTCACTACAGGTACCTTTTAATTCTGTATGCAAAAGATAGACACTAAAGTCATGGGGCACATCCTGAACCTATTAATGTATTCACAGGGGACACAGTGGACTGTGGAAACAGTCACTCTACTGTGTCTGAGGATGTACTTAGACCAGCACCTTGTTGTCTGTGATGTAACCCTAAAGTGAGGTGGATAAAAGTGCTCTATAAAAACAGACCTTTTGCTCTGTGTTTGTTGTCTTTCAGTCAGCCGAGCCTCTCAGTGTGAAGTGTGTCTTTACAGCTTGTTCTAAACAATTACAGACAAAGGACTGGGGCCTAGACCTTATTGACTGCTGAGTGTCTGCCAATAACAAACAAAACCTCTTCTGTGACATTTCCCTGGCCTTGATGAGCTGGTAATCTGTTCTCCACATCAGCCAGCTGACAATATGTAGATGTTTTTGAGCAAAGTTGTGTTCACATTCTACAGATACGATGGACACACAAGGGATTTTGGAACTTCTTCTGTCCTCTGTGAAATACTGTCAAAGTGCTACAGTTGAATATATTCTGTGCATGTTGCCCAGCATTGCAACAGTCTTTACATCAGCCAAGAGAAATCCCATCAACCTGGGACACACACAGGTTCCTGTATATTTCCTCATTGCCCACTCATCTCACACGTGTTCACTGAATCTTGACATTTCACATATTATCTGCAGGGACCTCAAGTTGGATTTAATAATGTATCATATAACCACCGGTGGTTTGTGGATGCTTTGTGTTCCTGCACTGACAGCATCAACCCAAACCTACCCCTTTAAAAAAACAACAACAACAACAACAAAAAAGACACATCCGCTTTTTCTGTACATGTGAGGAGAAAATGTCTCCTCAGTAAAGTATTCTTTTAAGACCCCCAAAGGAATGCAACACAAAACATCTTCCAGGCAAAAAACTTTGAAATCTTAGTTTTCCTGTTTTTTTCCCACACACATGACCCACTGTGACTTCAGCTTTTGATTACTTGTCTCTTAGCACGAGGTGACACAGTAAGTGGCATGTTTAATCCACAGCAGGGCCAGGAGATACAGTAAATCTGTGTTTAGAGATGTGTGTAAAAATTGAAATGAAGGAACCAGCTGAGTGAACGGATGCTCCTTACGGACTAAACATCTGTCACGAGCTGGAACGTAGGAGTCCCTTTGCAGCAGCCATTTAGAATACAGCGAAGAAGAAGAACTGCCTCAAGGGCTTGTATTGATTCCAGATCCAGCCAGTCGAGACATTAAATGTTGTTCAAAAACATTTTTATCAGAAAAGCACATATTGCAAAATCGATGGCTGCCATAAACAACAATGAAGTCTGAGATTTGGAAATCATTCATGCTCGCTTTATTGGATATTGAATCAGTTATTGTTCAGGCCAGAGACACTAACATCAGTATCAGTTTGACCTTTTCTGTTTCTGCTGTGATTTCATTCAAGCAACCACATTTTCCATATTCTGATTTTGAAGGTCTCTGTCCTCCATCTCTAATGTCTAGCCTGAGGTGGGTAAAGAGATATGAAGAGCGCAGTGGTGAGATCCATCTACAAAGAGCCAGAAAAATAAAAAAAACAAAACACAAAACCAATTATGATAATATGCAGTGGATTAAAAACATACAATCCTGTGAGCCATGCTCACCTACATATTCTATTTTCTGGAGTAAATTGTTGCATAAATAAGCAAACCTCCCACCCTCTCTTGGAATTCAAGACAGAAATCGGATGTTCAGCTCAGATGAGCTTCTTTAAACAGAAATAAAACATCTACTGGTTTTGCTTCTTCATGTAAAAGACGTCGGCTGTGTTTAATCTGAAATCGTTCTGTCTCTATACACACAAAGAAGGTACGTTTTCTGGAGAGCACTGAGGTTATTAAGGCTAATTCGCTTCATCTAATCAAAATATTGCAAAAATAAAGTGAAGTGCAATTTTACACCTAGAGGAATGACCATGTCATAAATAACCCTGTTTATTACTCAGGAGAACCATCCAGTGAAAAGATTAGTTTGGTGGCCATGAGGAAATCAACCTTGATCAAAGTCTGAGCAATCAGTCTTTTCATATCCTCCTCCACTCTCTATCATCTCCACCATGAGGTGTTTGAACCAAACAAGGTTAAACACAATATATTACTGCTGTGAAAATTACACAGCAAATATGTAAAAGTAAGATCTGACTGTATTTTTTGAAAGAACAGAATCACAACATACGGTTGTATATTATGTTGAAAATATGTATGGTCATTTAAAGTGTTTTTCAACATATTTCTTTTTTTCTTTTCTTTTATGAGTGGTAAAAATGAAGCACAATCACTATCCTTAGTCCAATAGCTGAGACGGGTCAGAACAGGCCGACCTTTTTGGCTTGGATTTGGAGTCATGCAACAAGGTACTTAAAACCACTTGACAGCTTTATTTTGCTTAATGTAAATTTTGGGACCTGCAAAAAGGTTGTGAAATAGTATCACAGAACAGGCTTTTAGAGATTGAAACAGAGGCCTGTATTTTCCTCACCCACAAGACTCTTCATCACTGGAACAACACCCGGGACAAGCATTGTTCGATTCTTGTATTATGTAACAACAGGGAAATTACGCTGCTTCAAATTTCTGTAATTATTCATAACTGAAAGTGATTATGTAAAACAGTAAACTCAAACACAAATCGTGTAAGGGAACCCACTCTTATTAATCAGCACACATGATCAGTGTGTCTGAAAGCCTACACAGATATACGAGCATAACACTGAAAGCATAATTACAATCTGTCCAATCTGTCAACTCAGTTCTCCATCTAAGCTGTAATAGTGGATAAGGGTTTAATGTGTCATTTGGAAAAGCTGGGGAACTCCTGGTTGACCCCTTCACTTTAAGTTTGGCAGAAAGTGACTCATACTTGTAAAACACATTTTATGTTGAGAATGTTCAAAGAGTTTGCTTATAAGTCAGGTTTTATTCCTAATAGATCTGACTCTAGCTTCAAAATCATGGACAATGTACGGTCTCACAATACTCCTCTCACTGGCTCAGAGAAACACTGTGCTCAGCCTTGAAGCCAAACAAACATGGCTTGGTACGGAATGAATTTCATAGATACCTATAATTATGATCTTATTTTGATCATTAATGTAAACCGACTGACTTTTCAGATGTTGAATCAAAATTTTACCCCATGCTTAAAGGGGAACAAGGCAACATTTTTACCTTAATTAAACAGTTTAGAAGTAATCATAATGGTTAAATTGGTTGTTCACAGGAGAATGGAAAATGGAAGCACTCCGCTTTCCCACTAGCGCCTCTGGGGCCGAATATGCCACTTCCAACTTCTTAATGCCGTCCCTGTAGCCTAGATCTCATCTCGGTGGTCCAAGATCTCGTCTCTCTCTCTCTTTCTCTTGAGAAACATCACGCATTCCACTCTAGTAGCGTATAAGATCACAATTTTTTGCCTTTTCATCGCCAGCTTCACTGAAAAGAAAATGTCCATGGTCAGAGGAGGGGGCGGGGTTAACAGTGGGTTTTATGACAGTAAATATGTACTCGGAAACTGTAGGGCAGGGGTCTCAAACTCGCCAATTGCGGCCCGGGGGGTGATATTTTGTGGCCCCCTTCTTGACATCAAAATTTACTGTCACACATAGTTCAAAATGCACCTTTTTGCTGAATCTTGCTACGATTTTAGTTTATTTATTTTTATCCCTTATGGGCTACCATGGATAGTCTTGTGACAGCTGGTCCAATGGTCATCAAGCTAGTACCCACGAAGTACCTAGGGAGGGATGAAAGTTGGTTACTTAGTTGAAACATATTCTGCAGTGACACCAAGTGGATGGAAAATATCTGCCACCGCCCAGCTCACTCATGTCTCTCTCAAAACGAAGAGAAAGTTTGGCAACGACCACAGGCAATTTCAGGAAAAGTGGGAGACGGAATATTTTTCTGTCGAGCACATGGACACCGCTACGAGTCTCATATGCACAGAGAAAGGTGTGACGTATAAGGAACACAATGTCTCATATCAATGCTCAACTGGATATGCTGAGGAGTTTACAATATACCATGAGATGAGAGGGAGAACTGGGTTGCCAATATTAAAAAAATGTCTATTGAGGAAACAAGATTTAATCAAGAAAACAAGTGAAGAGAATGAAGCAGCAGTTGAAGCCACATGGTGAGTGAGACGATCAGTAGGGCCGGAAAGCCACTCAAAGAAGGCGAGTTCATCAAAAAGTGCATGTTACTGGCCGCGACTAAAGTAAAGAACCCCTGTTTTTGTGGAATTCTTAATGCGGCCCAGCCTGACCCAGACTCTACCTCCAGGTCAGTTGAGTTTGAGACCCCTGCTGTAGGGGGTGCTCTGCTGAGAAAAATGCAACCAAAACAGCGAAGAAGAACCAAATATTAAAATGTTAAAAAAAAAAGTTCCCCTTTTAAAAATGCCATGACCACGAGCCCTTCTAATTCCATCTCCAAGTTGTATTCTGCTCTCTCATGCCAACAATAATAACCATTTCAAGTTTGCCATATGCATTCAGGGTGCAAGTACCATGGCAATGAAACACAGTGTGTCCTGACTCTCTCTCTGTTCAATATGCAAAACAAAACAAAACAAAACAAAAACATCCAAATAATAATACTGTAACAGCCACAACAGCAATAAAAATACTTATCAATAAATAACACTAACCCTCCTATTTGTGATACAAAAATGCAAAATGAAATAATTACAATTATAAAAGCTGTAAGTCAGACTGCAGGTTCCCAGCTACCTCCTTCTGGCTAAGTATTAAAGGTAAATGGGAAAGGGAATCAGGGATTGAGATTTCTGACGAGCCTTGGGGCATATCTGGTCCTTCCACTGGTCACCTTCCAGCACCATGGATTGGAGAGATCATTACTGTATGAATATTATTAAGTATTTCTAGACACTATATCAGGAGAAGTATAAAAGTGCAAATATGCCGTTCTACAGACAATGTGGCTCTACTGTTGCAAACCATTACCATATCTTTTGTCCCAAGTTGTTTTATGGAATGGTATCCAGGCTTCATTAAACCAGGTCTTTAACACTCAAACACCTTTGAGTTTTAATGTCCTGTACCTGGGTCCTGTTGTCATTTTTGGAACGTAGGAGTGAAATAAAGCTGCTGTAAATACTATCGATGGCGAGTAAGAAAACAATTCCAAGAGGATGGTTCAGCCCGATTTAGTGATTGGAGTGGGATTATCCTAGAGATGTTTAGAATGGAAAAATTGACCTACTAAATTAGAATCCAAAAGAATAACTTTTACCAAATCTAGAACAACTGGGTTTCATTCATAGACCCCAAAAGAGCAGACTTTATCTGATCCCACTGGTAATATTGCTTTGTAATTTACTTATTTAATTTCTGGCTGGTTATTGATGATTAGTTCTGTGACAGCAGTGGCAAGTGGACCCCCCCCCCTGGTTTCTGCACATAGATCTGTGTAAACTGTTCTATTTTTAATTAAGTTGTTCCCTCTACATGAACTGGTGAGCCTCATGTGGCTCTGTTCATTCTGGGCAACTTGTCAATACAACCCTTAAGGGGATAACTGTGTTCCTATTGTTACTAATATATCAAATGTCTTGTGTAATTTCACTTATTAGAGGAGACTATCCAATCCAATCCAATCCAACTTTATTTGTAAAGCACTTTAAAACAACCACAGTGGACCAAAGTGCTGTACAGAAGCAGACTATGTACTCTTTAGATCAGGGGTCCTGGTCCTGCAGAGCCTCTATCCTGCCTGTTTCCGATGTTTCCCTCTTCCAGCACAACTGATGCTCATTATCAGCCTTCTGCAGAGCTTGATGATGGGATTATCATTTGAATCAGGTGTGTTGGAATGAGGATGCATCTAAAATGTGCAGGATAGTGGCTGTCTAGGACCAGGGTTGAGCCACCCCTGCTTTAGATTCCTATGCCCTGATGACATTTTTCTGGACCCAAAACATATAAAACCAGAAGGTCATGGGTTTGTTTTTTTTTTTTGCTAAGTTGCTATGCTGATGTATTTACATGTCCACTCCAAATAAAGATATAACAAGTGGTGCCAGGTACAACAAACCCCGCCCCTTGCAAACGTTTTACCTGATTTACCCTATCTCTTATCATTGTGAAAACACATTTTTGGTG
>JAPTYQ010108155.1:0-11634 GCA_029814465.1 Ostorhinchus cyanosoma
CACACACACACACACACACACACACACACACACACACACACACACACACACACACACACACACACACACACTACTGGGTCTGATTTGGACAAGAAACTGACAGACAGATAGACGAGGATATCCCATCAGGCCTTTGTGTCTTCCCTTACGAACACCAGCTCTCGGCTTTCACCCCTCCCTCACATGTCTTGATCTGCCCTTGCATACTAAATCCCTCTGCTGTCTTGAATGCAGTCTCACACACACACACACACACACACACACACACACACACACACACACACACACACACACACACACTCTCCCCATACCCCATACCCCATATCAGACATCTGCTGTTCCACCAGCAGGTATTTGGCCTGGAGAAGGGCAAGAGTCACCAGGGAGCAGGTTCATATGAAGGCTACTGGTTCATGCACTGACCAGACTCCACCCCTTCTTCCAACATTGCTCCCTTTTACTTTTGGACCGTTTTAAGGTTTTTCTTTATTTGGGCACAAAATCGAGACAGAATTACGCAAGGAGTATTCTCTGTAGGATTGAGACCAAAAAAAAAAAAGTCAAAGGCCGCCCTGAAATAATTTGATCCTAAAAGAATAAGAAGGAATTCAGAAAGATAAATAGAAGGCAGAGCTATAAAGGGAATCTTTTTTCTTTATTTTTGAGGTTTTATTTTGTGATATTATGCAGCGTATTTGCAGTGGTGTTGACACTCTTAATCAATTAAAACATGTTATGTGAGAGCTGCATCTTGACACTCCGCAGTCTCCACACATTTTTAATTCAATTGTCTGTGTTGGTTCAACCCAGTTACACAAAAGAGCTATGATTCAGTGAAATTATTTAAATGTGTTATGTAAGAAATCAACTATAATTACTGTTAGATCGTTTGACAGAAATTTATAGTGCTATAAATGATAAAGGAACTTTTAAAAAGAGTAAATATAAATAGCTCAAATGAGGATGTGGTTTCAGCTGAGATGTATTGATGTGAAGGGGTTTCGGTTCTGTTTTATCTGCTCTATCAAGCTGTCAGTGATGAACAAGACAAAAACCTGGCAAGATGTTTGGTATTAGAGTTATGAAAAAAGCCAGAGCGGGCCATAAAGGTTGAGGAGAGCCACATGACCCCTTTATCACTCATGTCTGGCTGTTCCAATGTATTAGACCCTTTACAGTGACTTGAGGCAGCAGTAAGTATATGAGAAATGACGAGTTGGTTTCTGCACCAACAGACAGCCTGGCACCAGGGCACCCGTCCAAACCATACCGAGCTGACAGGCCGGCTGATTGACCGACTGTTTAGATGGCCGGTTGACTTGCCGGCTGGGCGTGTGGCAGCGACTGCTTTAAGCAGAAGGGAAGCTGTAATTATATTGAGGTTTCCTCTTGCTGGTTTAATCAAGCTCTGGATATTACTGTTATCATTTCATTTATGACATTACTTTGGCTGCGTTTCTTCCGGGCAGACCTGTATATACTTAATACCAGCTGTAACTTTAAAAACTGCTATTTAACTACACCAACAAGAGACAAGCAACAGGAAGTAAAGAAGTTTTATCCATCGAATCTGTGGCCTTTTCTTGGCCTTTACAAGTAGAAAATGCAATGCATTGCTTCTGCTTGCACTGGACATACTCTTGTGATTACTTTCATTATTGCTCACAAGTTTCCTGAGAGTCTGCCTCCAAGGGCAAACACTGCCCCAGGCCTAAAATTGATAGTTTGGCCGCTGACAGTATGCTGGCCTCCTAAAGTAGACCATGAGGGAGGAAGAGACTGGGGCGTATACAAGCCAAGTATTGTCAACCTCCACAGCTGCCAGCCTATATGGACAGGGGACACTTGGGTGAAGTGGTTTGAGATGAAAAGTGGTACGGCCTCTTCCCAGACACACTTATGGACTCGCAGACACACACAGAGCGCGTCTCATCTCTTCTCAGCCTTGTCCCTGCTAATAACAAGCAGCGTGACAGGACGTGTGTTTCCTCCTCACTGCTGGGAGCTCCTTCCTGGCTTCTGAACAAGCCAATTACCAGGGAACAAGCCTCTTCCCTGTAATACGGATGGCACTCCGCTTCAATGCAACGCACACGCACGTGCACACACCTATACACACAGACACCTGTCAGGCTTCATGCAGGCAGATCTCCTATACCCACTCACAGGACTAGTGACAGCCCACAGCTATTAGCACGCCACTACTTTGAAGAGGCTTCACTTTCTTTTACTAGTTATTCCTCCTAATGTGCTTGCTCACATCGAATTCTCCGTCTCTGTGTTTGAGGCGTTAAGTGGGAGGAAAAGCGCTTTGGAGACGGTGGTGGAGGATTGTGTGTGTGAAGTGTGTGTGGCTAACACAGTAGGGGTTTGACAGATATTGTCAGATTTCATATAAGATGATATAGCGCCACAAGGGATTCATTTGCTAATGACACTTTTCACAGTATAGTGATGCTATCCTTACTGTCAGGCTGAAATAGCCATTGAAACTTTGGACTGAGCTTAACTGTTAATCCGAATATTATCGAGACTGCGATATGGGCAAGGGCAATATCCAAATCAGGAGAGCTGAATTTTTTTGATGAATGTAAACTAGGTCACAGCATATCAATGTAAATTAAGCATTGTGGTGGTAAAAAGGTGCTCCGGCCTTCAAATAATTTTCTACAGATGTAAGAGATGATGTTTGTTAGGTCTAAACTCCAGTGAATTGATATCAGTATTGTTTTTATTCATCATCTTATTGTGAGAATGAAAACTAAAAATTGCTCTTTCCTCTAAAATCACAACTTATATCACAATTGTAATCGAACTTTCTGTTCATTGTTCTATGTTATAAACTTTTTGTATGGTTTCTTATAATTCCCTTAACCACATCCATCCATTTCCCCATACAGTATCCAGGGCACTTCAGTCAGGGTGAATGAAAGTAGCTTGGAGAAAGGGAACACGCTGAGAGGTCTGAACCGAGTCAATGCAGCAGGTATGATGCACACAAAAACACGCACACACACACACACACACACACACACATACACACACACACACACACACCACGGCATGGCCATATAGCAGCACATTTGCAAGGAGCAGACTTTTAATGGACTAATGCACTGCACTAGGTCATCAGTAAAGAGGGACATGATAGCTCTGTCATCACTTTCTGTTTAATGAAGAGCACATAATGTATGGAGAAAGTGATTGATTTGCATCAGACCGCACTCCCATCTAGTCAGCTCGAAGGGCAACTTGGCTGGATCCGTGGGCCTGCTGTGGACATTCAGAGCACAGATCGGACGGCATCGCCACCTCTGTATAATATACCTCCACCTCCTCCGCTTGTTCACTTCACATTGAAATTCAACACTGTGCTCTTTGTTTTGTTTTGTTTTTTCCTCATGTCTTATTCACCTTTTAAAACAGTAATAGATAAATAAATAAATGGCACAGACAGAAATAATGGGTTTCTCGCACAAAACAATGACGCATATTAGTACGCACAGTGCGCCTCAGATCTCCATTTTAGGGATATTAAATGCAGCAATTAGGGTAGCGCTGCAGATATACAGAGGCTGCACTGGTGGAACTTCCTGCAATTAGAGGCATGGCACTCTGTGTGAACTCTCGAAGGTGTCAGAGCTCATATCTCCCCCCTCCACCTGATCAGAAAGGCCCTGTGCCGGAGTGAAGGAGGGGTGGAGGGTAAAGGAGAGGAGTGGGGGAAGGAGGGCTGAGGCAGGAGACTCAAGGCTGTTGGCATGTGTTGTTTTTCCACTACGTGATCCCTATACCGATGCGGTCGGCATTAATTTTTGATGAACCATCGGCACAGCATCCTCCCCTCTCGCCCTCTCATCCCATCCCATCTCATCCCATTCTCTCTCTCTCTCTCCCCTCTCCAGGCTTTCTCACCCACATATGTAAGCTTGCTTTCGTATACCGCATGCTGCATTTCTTTGCTTTGGAGCATCAGTCTCGTCTCCTGGAACCTTGGTGTTTTTGTCAAAGTAGCTGAGAGGGGTTCAGGGATTTGGGATGAACTTCTCCTTTCTGATCCTGTGTCTGCTTCTGAAAGCTCAGCAGAGATTTCAATACAAATCAGTCTTGTCTTTTGTTGAGTGTCAATAGTTGCTGAGCTCGAATGCATGCTAAAATGGGTTTGTTTTAAGCATCATGTCAATTAAACTACTCGTGTTTTTTTTCACGCAAGGAAATCACTATAGAAATGTGTTAGTGTTATGGCACTTTAAAGGCTGTTGTCACTCATTTTTCTTGCTCTGCTACCTTTTGTTGCATCTGTTGATTGAAGCAGTGTACACTTGTATCATCAGTACATATTGTTTGGTGATCTTGCATAGCACAACTCTACCCAACTTCATCTTCAGCTGAAGTCGGTTGAAGAGAGCTGCATCGTCACTCCCACTGCTGTCAGCAGCGTGGTGAGTTTACGCAGTGTGAGATAAAGTTTTGTAAATCCGGTGATCAGACTGAATGGTAGAATTTCACTGATGCTTAGTCAGTTATCTCAATCTGTTCTATCCACTGAATTTAAAGACCATTCATCAGGTCATACTCAATGCTGAGCACTTTTAATCCACTCCTGAATGTACACCCCATGTGCCTCATTTACAGTTATCAGAAATGTCTTCTCATATAAGAGCTAAGATTGGGCATCATAGCCTAAAAGCTGAATCTAGATTTGTATATTGTCATTTTTTGCAGTATTATCGGTAATGGGGGATAAACTGATTTTTTTTTTTTTAACATTTAAACGCATTTGGCAGACGCTTCTTTCCAAAACGACATATAGGGGAAGATTAACAATTAAGCTCTCTCTCTGTCTCTCTCTCTACTTCATTTGTAAAGCCCTTTAAAACAACCACAGCAGGCCAAAGTACTGTACATAACAATAAATAAAAACCAAAATAAAATAATAGATGAAAGACATAAAACAGCCGAACAATTAAAAACAGTGTCATACAGAAGAATAAAAAAGCTGTCTACATGAATGAAAAATAAAGCTTGTTTCAAAGACAGGGTACCCGTGGGGTCTTAAAAAGTCTTAAAAGTCTTGAATTTACAAATTTGCATTTAATACCTTAAAAAGTCTTTGAAAGGTTTAAATTTAATATGGTAGGTCTTAAGTTATGTTGCTATAAACTTGTTCACTGTATTATGTTTAAATGTGTCTGGGAAATGTCCAAACTGTAAAGAAAGTAACAGTTCCACCCCTTCCAACCTGAGGATTTATATTGAAATTAAGAACCAATTGATAACTCTGCAGCCCCAGGAGAGAAATGACTTGGAACAGTGGGAATCAAGGCATTGGAATAATAAATTCATTTTCCCAAATTTTAAGTCACACATTTTTGCCAGTATGGCCATGGTATAGGCATTAAATTCTGTTCTAAGTAGTCTTAAAAAGGTCTTAAAAAGTCTTAAATTTGAACTTGTAGGAACCCTGTAACAATCTTAAATAATCTATAAACCATATACACTGCTCAGCCCCCCCCCAAATTGAATACACAGTACTGTACTGTGCAAACATCCTATAGGCTAACAGTAGATTTGTTGGTTTAGTAAACTTATCATGACCACATGTATGCATTTCTCAGTCTGTGCATTAAGATAAAATCTGGATATATGGGAGGTATGTTCTGTACAGCAGTAAAAACTAAAGTGTGACCTCACTTTTGGATTTCCTTTTTTTTTAGTGTGACCTCACTTTTGGATTTCCTTTTTTTAGTGTGACCTCACTTTGCACTTACCTTGTCTTTAACGCCAACAATATTAGATTTTTTGCATTAGTATTTTACCTGGTTTCATTCATCACGTCAGATGTTTCTATTTCTTTGTGCTGCTACAGAACCAGGGCTCAAATGAAAGAGTGACTTCAACCTTTAGAACCTGTTTAGTTCTGTTTTTTTGTGTGTTTTAAGGCTGTGCACATATTTCCTGTATTTTCTTGGTGTATCTGAAGAGAATGAGAAAATATATGTTCATTTCAGCCTTGCTAAAATAACAAAGCCAATGGTGACCTAAAACCTTTGCACAGTACTGGAGGTTTGGTAGGTACAACAAATTCTTTAACCTTAAATAATGTAGCGAGTAGCTTTTTATTTCTTAAACAACCTTAAGTTTGATAGAGAACATTGGCCGGACCTTGGGATCCTCTTTGTTGGCCCCTGGTCTTTGGAGGCGTTTTGGTTGCGGTTGCATGGCTGTGTTCATCAGTACGTTTACATGCACTTCTAAATCCAGCTATTGGCAATAACTGAGCTAAGCACTTAACTGGAGTTTCTGAGAAGTCTGAGTGTAGATGCTCAGCAAGAGAATTGAATTGTTGTGTGAGGTACAGTTCACTCCCAGACACTAAGCGACGCTACACGCCCTTTTGCATTGGTATTCTGGTTTATTCTTCTGGTAGTATTGTTGATATCATCATGTGAGGGTCTTCACCACCTTTTTCTTATTTCTTCTCCCCCTTTCTCTCTTCCCCCTTTCTTTTCATTCCCCCTGTTCCTTCTTTTTTTTTTTTATATATATATATTTTTTTCATTTGGAGAGATACTTTACAACAGATCCCCCTGTTCCTTCATGTCAGGTCCGGCATCAAAATGTGATTCAACAAACCCAAAATAAAGACAATGGAATATCAAGGGGAGCTTCATATACTGTATATTTTGAAGCTCCCCTTGGCAAAGCAGTTTTGTTCTGCGCAAAAAGACAGTCAGACTACCATTCTGCTGTTATGATGTAATGATGACATAAAGATTGGATTGTAGAGAGATGGAAAAAAGGTCACGTGGTCTAAATCCAGATTGACACTGTTCCAGAGTGATGGACGAATCAGGATGAGAAGAGCGGCAGATGAACTGATTACCCGTCATGCCTAGTGCCTACAGTCCAAGCATGTGGGGGCAGTGTTACGATCCAGAGTTACTTGAGTTGGTCAGGTCTAGATTCAGCAATGTTTTGTGTCCAAAAAAGTATGGTGAGGTGACTACCTGAATATACTGAATGTCCAGGTTTGGGTTTTTTCCTTCCCACATGACATGGACATATTTCAGGACGACAATACCAGGTTTCATCACATTGTAAAAGGGTGGTTTAGGGACCATGAGATATCATTTTCACACATGGATTGGCCACAGCAGTGTCCAAACCTGACCCCGTTGTGAATCTTTCAGATGTGCTTGAGACAACTTTACACAGTTGTCTGACTTTCTCATCATCAGTACAAGATCTTGGTGAAAAATGAATGCAATTCTGGATGGATATAAGTGTTGCAACAAATATTGTGCTACAGTGACTGCATCCCAAAAGGCAATAACAAAAGGGCACTTGTGAGGATTTTTGCCAGTGTTATTTAGGACAAAAATAGAGAGAGGAGTAATTTGAACTAAAATAAAGCTCCACTGATGAGCACTGACTGGACAAGCATATTCACAGTTAGTATTTTACAACAAATAGCACCCTGTTGAGCAAGAAAGGTCTCCAGAAGAAGCACTAGTCTCCATTTGGAGTGTACAAAGTAAAAGAGTGTTACATTTGGAACAGGCTGTAGCATTTTCTTACTGCTATTGACAAGATGTTTTATGTGTCCTGTGTTCTAATGATCATTAGCAGTCATCATCATCAGACTGTTATGTTGTTATTTAATTGATAACTAACTAAATAAAGCTTAGGTGAAAATCTTTACCAGTGACATTATGAAAATGACATGTTCTTAATATCAGGGTCGTTGTTCTTTTAAAGTGCAATGAAAGCAGCAGCGATTTAGATTTTTGGAGAACATACTTGCCACATCCCTCTTTAAGCCAGCGACAGCAGTAATCTTCATATAGTTTTAAATATATCCAATAAATGGCACTGAATACCATTCTAGCACATTCCTGACAAATAGCATTGTTACAGGCTTCCAGCAGCTTTTTGCTCCAGTGATCAGCGGGCCAAGCGACGCTTTACAGGAGTGCAGCAAGCAGACTGAGGGATATAAAGAGCAACACATACATTTAACTTTTCTATTAAAGTGTGAAACAGGGGATTTATAGAAAAGGACAGGCGGATTTATCCTTTCCGTGCTTGTAAATGCTGAGCATGCAATTACCCCTATAATAGAGGCGTTGTGTCCAAATTGGAGCCATTAAAGTGATTTAACAGTGCGTGGATTGGCCCTGGCATTTGCGAGGATGTGTACACATGGGTTGTAGTGGAATGGGTGTTTAATCACAGCGTTTTAGAGCCTGGTAATAGCAAAGCAGTCCATGTAGAACAGTGACATGCCACACAGTACAGCTTACTCATTAGAGACTGTAGTTTGGACTGCGCTCCACCCTCTGTTTGTGCATTTGGGTTTTTAGATTGGAAAAATGGGTTTGCCTCATTGAGTGACCACTGTACTTTTACTGATACTGATAGTGTTCAACCAACTGAGTGTGCTCTATTCCCCAAACAGCTGAAAAAATCTCTATATATTACAAGCTAATATCCCTTTACAGTCCTGCACATATTTACAGAATAAACATCAGACTGGAGTTTATTTGTATAATTGCAGATCCTGCAGTTAGAGTTAGGTAGCCATATCAAGTGCTTCCAATGCTGTAACAGTGTTGCAAAATAAAATTACAACATAAATATGAATGGGTTATAAATGACAGATTCTTTTAGGTAAACAAGTTATACGTGTATATAGACAATATACCCGTGATTTGCCTTGGTGTACTTTAAAATCAATATATTCCCATGCTAACTAAAGTTCTGCTCAGAAACTTTTAGTAGAACTTTGGCAGTAATCTGTTTTGAGGTTTGTACATCACAGTTTTAATGTTTGACTTTAGTAATTTTCCAATTTTTGAAACATTTGTTAGTAAAATAACACAAATATAGTCCCATTTGATCAAGTAATTCAAATACATTACAATAGATACTTTGTTTTAACAGGTAACTAGTATTGAATATCAAATACCACCTTCCCTGCACTATCTATTTTTTTTACATTTTCGTCCTCATTCCCTCTGAGAACTGTCTTTTTCCATCACTTTTACCATCATTTTATATTGTTTAGAATGAAATATTATTAAAAACTGACAAAAGTGATTGTTAAATTAATTTGGTACACATTATATACACTGTATATTTCATTTATTTCTGAAAGGGACACACTCAGTATTGCTTGAATGTTTGTTTGCTTTTGACAACTTTCCACTTGCTTTTGTTTGTTAGGCTCCGCTTTGCATTTCTATGGAAAACAAATGTGATCTACCGATTGATAAACATTTTTTTTTTCTTTTCACATCCCCCCTCATTTTTAAACCTCTTCCAAACCAGTGCATAGTGTTTAATGCATCTTATGCATCCTCAAAGACATCTCCTGGAAGAAAGGAATTCACCAGGATGAATAGGATCCAACATTTTCAATATTTCCTCTACATCCTTTGAAATGCAAGAAACCCTTTTACTCTATCCTCCACTGCCTCCTCTTTTCTTCCCCCTGTTCTCCCCCTCCCACTCCTCCACCTCCCTTTGCCCCAATCTGTGCTCAGTGCGCTGGAGTGGAGCCCCTGTACAGGCGTGGCGTCCTGGGGAGAGCTAGTAAAGCATTTATTACGGGCTTTGCAGTCCTGTATTATACTGGCAAGCACAGAGCCACTCATGCTTGGCCTTTAACTTCCCTCTGAAGTTCAGCCATACATGAAAAGAGGGGGCTCTGGCCTGTTAATATATTCCTGATTTAATATTGTATCAGAAAAACTGAGGGATGGGGTAAAGACGAGGGAAAAAAAGGGAGAAGGGGGAGGAAAATTGTGTTTAAAAATGTAAATGGATTCCTTGAGAGTTTTTTTCCATGGCTGTTCACTGGTAGTTAGCTGATTAAATATCACGTGGTGACACTAGCAATGCCCAGCGGAGCTTTTGAACCCTGGATCTGTGAAGAATCCTTTTCGAGTCTTTGTGCATGGGCTGTCTACCATAACTTCCTCTCAAATAACAATATAGGGACGAGCGGACAGGAAGGAAAACCACTTTCTCACCACTACATTTATTCACACGCCGACTGCCCCGATATTAACTTTGTTGGGCTCGGCTGTAAGTGGAAAATCCCAGTGTCTATAAAAGAAGGAATGAGCGAGGGGGAATTAGCCCAACTCCATTTTTAATTTTTTTTCATCCCTTTTTTTTCCCCTGAAAGATCTCCCTCCTTTTCTCATCACTCTTCTTAAATCGCATCCTCATTGGCGGCTCGTACTTTTTTTAGGTCAGGGTTTTTTTTTGGTGGTTGGGGACATTTCTGTGATATTTTATTGGTGTGTTCATCATATGGCGGGGGACAATGGGCAGGACATCGGGCACACCCTAATTTTGGATTTCTCTCTTGTCTTCCGCCTCTTCTCTCTTTTGGGTGTGTTTGTCCGTTGTGTGTGTCCTGGCTGAAGGAGAGACCCTCCTCCACAGAGCTTGCAAGAGGAACCAAGTGGAAACAGTGCTTCAGATCTTGGCGCTTCCTGGCACGGACGTAAACATTAAAGGTAGGACTTTCTTGCTTTCTGTTTCTCTGTAACCTCTGCCTCATCGTCATCTCACTTCACTCCCTCTGTTTGCTCTGGGGTTTCGAGGAGCGATTAACATTGGAGAAAAAAATAGGAGAGAAATAGGAGTACGTGTGCGTCATCATTGAGGTTAACCTTTAGCTAAAATGTAAAGGGTGTGTCTAGAAACAGCGGGGTGGGTTTGAATGCTCAAATTTATAGATTTACGGGTACTTTGCTAAGTGAATTGGATGCTTTTTGATATTTCAGAATGACTGTCTGTGGTCCCTTTAGGTCAAATATAATGACTGTCCCTCCTTTTATGGAAATGTTGTGCCATTTCAAAGGTTTCTCTGATTTTTTTTCCTCTTCTTTTTTTTCTAATCGTCTCTTAATAGCTGTCTAAATGAACTTGCATCTCAGTAGGAGGCTTATGCAAGAGGTGATATCCCAACCGTGACCAGACACAACTATATATAAAATGGTACAATTACCGCTGTCTTCGTTCAGTTTTCTGCATAAACAAGGCCCGTGTTATTTGAGGTCGAATAGTCAGATGTAACAAATTTATATTGATACGATGTTGTAAAAATGAGCTATTCTTTATTTGTCGCAGTTTGTTTATTGTTTGATTTGAAAAGTGTAGCGGTAAAACATATGTGTGGAAATATTTCATGTTTTGTGCAACCGCTGTAACTCTGTTTGATATAGTGTATGTGATATTTAGTTGCTAACCTGTATATAATTCCTAAATAAGATTTTGAAGGCTCTTAATGAATCAGTAATTAAGCGCCAAGCCTATTTTAACTGATGTGTACGTCATTTGTCTCACATCGATGAAAGCCACACTTTTGTCATTTTGTGAACCATTAAATGCATTTCTCTTTTAAATAATCCAGATATGATAACTTCCACACAGGACTTTGTGAACGTGGTCTCGACTATTTATTATCCTGGCTTTAACTGTTGGGCGAGTTTTTAAGTAGTTCCAGTTAACTCGCATGTTTACAAGATTAGCTATGACAACTGATCATCATCTTCACTAAAACAAAACAATTTTGTCAACTAACATTACAATAAAGTGCACTAGAGTTTGAGTTGA
>JAPTYQ010108155.1:11734-33731 GCA_029814465.1 Ostorhinchus cyanosoma
ACTGATCATCATCTTCACTAAAACAAAACAATTTTGTCAACTAACATTACAATAAAGTGCACTAGAGTTTGAGTTGAATTTATTATGGACCTGTGCATTTATTTAAGTGCATTTAAGCACTTAATATACACAACTACTATTAAAGCTATATGTTGTTTTGTTTTTCTCTGTATTTTTTGGCAGAAAATACTCTGACAATAATACATAGTTGTTTATAAGTTATAAACAGTTGATAACCTTTCAATGAGTCTGTGCTTGTTTGTTTGTGCATGTTTGTCCTTTTTATTGATTACTTAGACCATGCAGGGTGGACACCTCTGCACGAGGCCTGCAACCATGGCAGCACCTCATGTGTAGCAGCTTTACTTCGTCACCATCCTCCCCCTGTTGTTAATAGCCAAGTGGGCGGAGTCAGCCCTCTACACGACGCATTGGTCAACGGACACAAGGACATCGCCCAAATGCTATTGGAACATGCAGGTAGGGAAACCTCATGAATACACTCAAACAGTTTACAGCAACGAACAATGAACTAATAATTTAAGAATTAGTAAAGGCTATCGGTTTAATAAGAAAAAGCTGAAGTGAATGATCTCAACGATTATCAACGTCCTGTTTATTTATTGTACTTTATAGTGTTTTTCACAGGTGGAGAGTGTTTGATGGGGCTGGCACCCAAGCTGATGAGGTCTGGCATGAACACTTAAAAGTTGGCAGCACTACTGCATTTACAAAATAACTTGTAATGAGGGCAATCATTTTCTTCATTTTTTTTTTATAACTGATGGATGACATAATGCATGTGAATGCACCATTCTAGCAAACTTTTCAGTCCATCAATTTATGTTTTAAATTTTATAAAGAAATCCTTATAAAAATACTAACTTTATGATTAATCTGCCAAAATGAAATTCCGCAATATATAGGAAGCAGCCATATTTGGGTTGATATAAAGCAGAACTAGCTCCTTTATGTATCCAGTAGCATGTTTTTCACCACCATTATGTTGACAAGCACAATTAAAATTAGCTATTTCAACTAAATGTTAGTTGTTTGAATTTGGTAATGAGATGGCCAGTTTCCAATTGGAGCCCCACTTCTCGTCATATATCTTCATTTAATCCATCTTACTTGAGACCATACATTAAACCAAATGGTCGCCGTCACATTGATGGAATCATATAATGTCAAAATAAAACACCTTTAACTTGTCTGGGCGGTTGGCTGCCAGCAGAGCTAATCTGTGGAATTAGCCATTTAGCTAATGATTTAATGCAGTTGTGGGCTGCCTGTGAGAGCTGCTGTAGCCAAGACAAGCTTTTAATTTAATGTAGCCAACAAATGCAGCCGAGCTTACTGACAGATTGAATGCTGCTTTTTGACCTTATGAGTGGGACCACCCACCTGGTAAAGAGAGGGACCTGTTGATGGTGGGATATGATACATTATCAAATATGAAGTATTATATTGTTTGCTTTTAATGCTTATTAAATATTTTAATGCTGACTACAATGGATTGGAATGCCAGAGTAACTCAAAATACTATTCTATTCTACTATAATATAAAAAAGATATTATTACTATTCTTATTATATTATACTATCACAGTACATTGCCTATGATGATGGAATCAGTTCTGTTATCTACTAGACAACATAATATCTGTGTAACTTAATTATAGTGTGCACATTTCACCAAATCTGAAACCCGGGATGAAAAAATGTTAAAAATGTGTCTTGAACATACTCATAATAACAGGGAAATTAGAGTAGACTACCTGCATACTTTTATGAAGCATAGCTATTTGCCACCTTTGTATTGATAATCTACTGCAAGACAAAGTAATCCAATTATTTTCCAGTACTGATATTTTTTCCTGCCTCTAGTTAAAGCTGTAAGAGACAGAAATTGGGAAAACGTCATCATTTGAAATTCCTCATCTTGCTTTTGCCGTTTTCTCCACTCCAAATCAGAAGACTAACTGTAAAACATAGGTGACCGGATGCTGTTTAACACTGCCATAAACAGTGTGCTTGCGCAGACCTTGAAAATTTTAATAAAATATGGGAAAAAAGTTTGGCTCATTGATGAATTTTAGAGCATTCTCAAAGGCTCATAATCTTCTAAGATAAGAAATTCATGAGGAAAGCATTTTAAAAACTTGATATGATTTCACTCACTGGTCAGTACTGGAATGATTCTACTAAAACTTGTTTGTGCGATATTGATGCACGTTTGTGATTTTCATATGTTTTGAAAACGTTTCTGTCAGTAAAATATTAACTGTCAATATGTAGTCATTCATTCACACATTTATTAAAATTTTCTACTACACACAACAGGTACAGTCTGAACAAAAAAATATATATATATATTAAAAAAAAGTATAACAGTACATAAAGTCAAGGTCTTGAGGGGAAAAAATAGCAGGTTTAAAAAAAGTCTGGAATTTTTATTGGATAAAGAGCAAGCACCCTGTATAGAGAAGTAAAGCCTGAACATCATAGTTGGAGCTGACGTGTTGCTTTTGTGTCGAGTCATGGAGTAGAACAGCCAAGTCACATCTAATAGAATCTAAAGTGCGATCTATATTGAAAGCTGTCAGTCTCTGGAAACACCTAAGGTCAGCCAACATCACTTAGCCATTTTATATGTGTCTATGCAAGTCAAGTTGAGGTGCAGAAATCCTGTTTCCTCTCAGACCACATCAATTAAAATATGCTGATTGGTAATGGTAATTATGGAGACTCAGATTTTAATACTAGTACTAGAATTGTCTTAAAATCCTGACCTTCTTTTTAAGGGTGGTATGTACTATATGCTTTCCTACAGCTCCGTCACTAATCCTGCAGACTACAACTAACACAACTGCTTTCACGGCCCCAGAGGCCACAGTTCTCGCCGGCGTCTTTACTGTATGAAATCTAGATGATCTCTGCCTCTGCCACACTGCTTGTCTTCATAATCCTCATGCAATCCTGCACCGCAGTGTCTGTCCAAACAGATTACTCTACCACCTCATAAGTTGTCTGTTAATGTCTTTTTGACAAGATTAGAAGAGTCAGGATCCGCCGCATGTGAAACTCGCATGCAGGTTTTGTGGAAATGTGTCACAACACAGCTAGTTTGTGTGTCGGCATGTTTGCGTGCCACATACAGTCGAAGCTCAGGAGGGTTGAAGTGAGCGTGACGGGTGTCAGAGCTCAGGCGAGAGATGGGGTGGAGAGTGTAGCTGGGTGCGCTGCAGCAGGTGGCAGAGTTAAAAGTGTGTGTTGCTGTGTATGTGTGTGTGTTTTTTTTTTTTAGAGGTTGGGGAGGGGGTGCCATTTGCCAGCGTTGAACAAGTCTCCCATGTAACATACCTCTGTCTCTGCTCACTTCTCAGTTTGACTAATTATAGTTAATTTGATTCGACTTTCCCATTAACACATGTACATATTCTGTCCTCAAAAAATAAATTAGACTGGGATTGTTTAGTCCCGGAGAGGAAACAAGAGCGCTCTTTTTTTTTTTTTTTCCTCAGTAACAGGAGAGAGAGCAAATTAAAAGAGGTCAGAGGCAGAAGCAGCTATCTGTATCTGTAAAATTAGAAGATTGCGTGTCTGTTATGTGTGTGTGTGTGTGTGTGTGTGTATGTGTGTGTGTGTGTGTGTGTGTATAGCAGACGTCTGGCCTGCTGTCTGGGCCAGGTCTCTTCGCAGGGACCAAGCAGAGCAACAGGAATGTGAATATTCTCAATTTTAAACACCTGCAGGCTTGTACATTATACTACTTTTTCTCACTTACTCTCTCTTGACTGTTTGCGGTTTCCTCACACCTTGATGGCAGGTTGTCTAAGGGCTACAGTGGGGAGCTGGTGAGGAGGTGGTCCTCTTGACTCCAGGCTATACTGTCTCACTTGCTAACGTCTCTGTGATCTCCACCTGGTTGCCATGGACACCATCGATAGACCCAACTTTATATTTTTTATTTCTTCTCTAAGATCTTCCTTCTTTAAGTCAAGGCTGTTAAATGTGAAAAGTTTTGGCTTGAGGGGCTACATCGTGCGTAGTTACTCTTAACAATCTTTAAGTTGCTGTTCCTTCCAGGTTTTACTATAAACTCCAGATTTTTTTGTGCTTGTGGCTGCATTTCTAACACCCATACATCAGACTCCCTTTTAGATTTTTGGCCAGGGAGACGTGCTGCAACATTTCATAACAGGAAAACAGGCTAGTGGGCCAGATACATATCCATTGCTCTACTACTTTATTTATTATTTTGCTGTTTTTTAGTCCTGAGCGCCTGCTAGATCTCCTGAAACTATATTTTTCATTGAGGCATCCACTTGGTTGTCCTAGTTGTTTCCAACAGACAGGCTGGACTTAGCTGCCAAGGTTTTCATGGGCCAGAGAGGGCAACACTGACACTGGCACACCAACAAAGCCTTTATTTCAGTGATCTCACCCCTTTGTAAGCCTGTCTGCTTCTAGCTAGGCCTATGTGTGTGTGTGTTTTAGGGGTGAATTGCAAAGGGGGGGAGGAATTGATGGATCCTACCCCTACCCCCTCTACCTCAGTCCCCCCAGGCTTAGAGAGCTGGCAAGGAAAGGATGCCATGGCTGAGGGCAAGGCTGACTCTGCTTCCCCTCCTTCTTCTCCCATTGCCCAAGGCTGCCCCACATGACCCTGTGTGTTTGAGGGTGTGTGTGTTTCTATGCATATGTGTGTACTCGGCTTGTTTTCTCACAGTATGGAAGCGTCCTTGACTATATAATTTTGGTGTGTATATGTGTATGCATGCAAAAGTATTTTCCTGAATCTCAAATACCGTAATGAGCATGTACCAGCTTCCAATTAAGTTACTCTAAGTGTATGTGTGTGAGCTGATGGTCCCTGTGCCTCTTCCTCAGCTGGTAGGGGTGTTTAAATATTGCAGGGTGGCCAGGGCAGCCAGTACCCCTGATTGGAATGGAAAAAGACCCCAAGCCTTTAACTGTGTAGTTCAGGGCTGGCATGCACACACACATACGCATGCGTGCACACGCATCCACACAGCGGAGGCGTGTCTGTAAGCAAAAGGGGTGGAGAAATAAAAGGAAAGAGCCTTTAAGCTGTCACCACTCAGCTCTGTGACCGTAATCGCTGATGGCATCCTCTCAATGCAGCCCACCATGTTAGTAAGCATAGCTGGTCCACCTCGACTTGTAAACACACAATCGCACACTGACTCATTTGCTTGGAGAGGAAAAAGTATGGGAGCGAAAAAGTGCCAGAATGCTAAAGTTTTTTTTTTTGTTCCTCTTTATCTGTTTTTTATTCGTCAATGTATAAAAGAGGGCAAGACAGGTTGCTACACGTCTGTCCCACTAGTTTCTGTTGTGTTTCTTATATGCGCACAAGAAAAACACACACACACTGAACGCAGAGCATCGTGCGGTCCCTGCAGATCTTAATGTGAACAAGTGTTTATGGAGCAGAAAGATGTCATTTGCTCAGTGGCACAGGAAGCGCGCAGTCCCTTTAGACCATCGTAGTCAGTCATGGTTTGTCTTTGTGTGTTTGTCTATCTGTGTCATAGATACACACACACACACACACAAACACAGGTAGCGCTTTAGACCCACTTGGGCCTCTTCACTGTCAACATGGTAAAGAAAGTTCATTCTGCTCAGCACTTATTTCCCTGTGGGTCCTGAACTGGCAACAGCGAGGAGCTAAGCGCTAGTACTATTAGAGGTGAGGCTGTGTTTGGAGCCTTCAGCTTCACTTGTGTGTTGATGTTTCAACTGCAGGTTTCTCCAGGCTGTATTTCAAGGACTTCCCTCACTGGGAATTTTTGAAAAGACTCTTCTTCCTGCCTGCCTCTCACTCCCACCGATCCAACCCCTCCTTCCCATCAGCCCTTGTTTCTGCATTTTGGGGTGTTTGCCAGTATTAAGTCTGATTCTCTACCCAGCAGTCTCTCCGGTCGCTCCTCACTGTGTTCTGAGAAGCGGTTGAGACCCCACTTCATGTGTGGGAATGTGTGTGTTTTGTGCATATAATGGACTAGAGAAAATTAAATAATAGAGGTGATGGTTTTCAAATTGTTGCTGAAGGTTTCCTGCGGGCTACTTAAGCCTCGAATTGCAAATACATCTTTTTTGAGCAGCGTTTGCATTTGGTGAGCATGAAGGCCACTAGGTGGTTGCTTCTTTTAAAATGAAGGGGTAGAGGCCAAGGAACTGCTAAATTATTTTATTTATACCACTGTCCTCTTTCACCAACAAGGTTTTACCGGAGCCAGATATTTTTTAATGTATTTGTAAGAACTGCATAATAACTGAGACTGAGTTACTGCTGAAAACATACTCTTCGATCTGCAAACAAAGCCACGTTTCAAGGTTTTGTTGGTTCCTTTGCATTCAGGTTGGTTGGATTGAAAAGGAAAAACAACATCTTCACAGACGGGTGAAGATTTTGTTTTGTTGGCCATGAAGATCATTCTCTGTCTCTGTGCTCCAGCACTGAACCTACATCATCACACTCTGCACTAGTACAAAATGGTTGTACTCATTCCTTTGTTACCTTTAAAACATTCAACAGCATCTCAGTGCGTCTGAATGATATATTAAAAAACTAAGATTGGTAGAAACTATCTATTCATGATCAGCGAAGAAGAATTTTATGTATCTTGAATTCTTTAACATGTACTCAACAAAGGATTTCAAGTTAAACAATGGGTGGTGTCTGAACTCTGGTAGAATAAGGTATGTGGTGGAAATCAAGTGTAAATGAAGACAGCAGCAGTTTTCGCATTTTCTGAATTTGCTCAAGGTATTCTTTCAATGAAATGCTAAATCCAACAGCATTATGTAGAAGTCTCAGTGTGAGTGCCTTTGGATGTTGAGGCCACCTCTAGTTCAACCCTTAAATTGTTTAAAATACTTGAAGGAAATAAGAGTTTGGAGCAGCACAAGGATGTTTCATTATAGTTGGAGCCTATAGTATTTGTCCGACAACAATAATACAAATTGTCAGAAGTCAAACTTTCCGGCATAATGTGAAATATAAAGCTAGAAATCTAGAAATCAGGCTTAGTTCTGAAGCAGTTTTACTGGTGCTGCATAGTTAGCCTCCACAATATGAGGAAAGAACATTGTCCAACTGTCATGATGATACAAGTTGCAGTCACCACTCAACTGACTCTAGTTAATCTGAGGGTAGCAGGTAGCTAGCTTCATCTGCATCTTATTGATCATAAGGGTCTGAATGCATAGCCTTTGTATACAGCAGTTGAGGAGATAGATCAAATATTTGCGTATTACTCGTTGCAAAATTGCTTACTATGTTCATTGTAGTGACGGAAATGTGTTCCATCACTTTATCTGTCCCCTGAATTTGGTGTTGATGGTTGATGATTATTTTTTACACCCCTATTTCAGTATACTTCTATCCAATTAGCTATCCTATAGAGTGACCGACTAAATAAGTTTGTGTGGAATCTATTTTTTTCTGTTTACACTCGATGATTCAGCGCAGGATATGTCATTAGAGCGAACAGCAGATAGTAGTGATTAGCCTTTTTTTTTTTGATTCAAGAGACCACTTAGGAGTTCCTTGAGGGCTCAACTCTGATTATTTAAGATCCTAATCACCCACTGCTGATCAGCATCCAGTAAGTCCGAGTATTTGTGATGCCCCTTATTACCAGCAGGGGATTTGACAAGTCTAGCAGGTGCTTACACATCAAACCTGTCCATCCACACCTTTTCTTAAAGGCTGTGCTCTGACTGTAACCTGTATCTGTTCAATCTTATTCAGAGAAAGAGGAACCTGTTCAGCAGCAGCTCACCTGAAAAGAGGTTCACGCTGGCTATTTGAAATCCGTGGAATTTAAGAGAAGTTACGTAATATATCAATGTCTAACACTTTTGTCTGCTTTTTTTTTTTTTTTTTTTATCTGATGTAACTGGGTTGTTCATGAATCCTTTCTTTTTCCAGGACCCTCGATATCAACGTTTAGAGAAATCAGCAAGTGTTCAGACATTGTTGCTATAGCAGAAAGGGATTTTAGCATATTCACGTGCAGCCTGTGTTTCTTTTTTCCTGCATTTGATGCCTCTCCGCCGGCTGCTTTGGTGCTTCAGTTGGTTGGCCTTGTTGTTTTTGCTGTGGTTTCTAGTCGCTAGCTAGCAGCTCCCTGTGGATATGTGATGCCATGCCCCTGGCTGCAGTTCACACACTCACCCTGCCTCTCTTTTTCAGCCTGTGAGGGGGAGGGGGGGTGAGAGAGAGAGAGAGAGAGAGAGAGAGAGGATGTTTACCATGCTGTGGAGCTGCCTGCTTCCCAGCTTGTCTGCCTCAGCCCCAGCCTCAGACCAGAGACAGAGAGACATAGGGGGAGGGAGCACTGCATCTTTCTTTCCCTCCCTCCCTCCTTCTTTTTGCGCCAATTTTCCCCTCCTCCACTCTTGCTTTTATATTTCTTGTCTTCGCCTGCCCTCTAAAGGCCAAAGGGCTTTGCGCTCTCTATGTATATGTATGTGGTGTGTGTGTGTGTGTGTGTGTGTGTTAGTGTGTGTGTGTGTGTGTGGCAGCCAGACTGCATCTGGCTGGTGCATCAGGCAGTAGCTTTTGCTCGCCATGTGAATTCCCTCCCTCTGCTGTAGCTTCTGAGCTGAGGACTTAGCAGGGCATTTTCACAGTCATGTACACACAAGTGCGCGTGCACACACACACAAAGGATGGTGTAATTACCCTGTGCTCTCATGTAATTCCCCCAGGTGTTGTATTTATCTCCACCACAGAATATCTGACACCCAGACCCAATACCTGGATTCACATCAGTCGCCGTCTTTGCACCAAAGCTATTCCCCAGCCTCTGGCCTCATAACAGTATGTGTATGTATGTGTGCTACAAAGTAAAAAAAAAAAATTATAAAAAAAAAAAAACATCTGATGCTATTTTAAAGTCCTTATGTGAGAAAATGTTTAAATGACATTAATTATGTCTTATTGGTACAAGTGTGATGACAGTGCAAATGCAATGTAAAATCTTGTAAAGTAAACCACACAGGCTGATGCGCTGATGTGCTTGATAGAAATAAAAGTGAGAAAGGAACAGTCGTGCAGGTAAATATGCTAATGTGACAAATGGCAGCAAAGCACGCACCAACACACTTAGTTAGCTTTCAGGCAAACAGCTCTACAATCAAACATGCAGCCGTACAGTCAGTGGTACAGACTGTCAGACAAGCCGAGCCCAGGGCCGTGCTGCAGGGGCCCTCTCCTCCCCACACCAGTGTCATCCATCTGGTTGGAGCTTGTCTGTCAGCTGGGTTTGACATGATGACGGCGGGTAACGCTTGAAATCTGCACTTCTGGTGCTCACATTTCTGTCTCGATCTGTTTCTCTCTCTCTTGCTGATGTGTGCATCCTCTGTGTGCATAAAACAGTGCAGTGTTTTAGACATGACACAAGCATTGCAAGAGGAAAAAAAGTGGTTTGAGCTGGAGTAGACTGTCATTTTATTTAGGTACAAATTGAATTTAGTTAGGGAGCTTTTCTGTTTGTCCTGTATTTAAGTAAAACAATCCAGTGGTAATTGGAAATCTGACTTTGTTTAAGTTTTGGTTTGTTTCCTGTGGTATTATTTTTTAAATATGTCTTTCTGCTATACATTTGTTTACATATCTTTGTTGCTACAATAACCCAATTTCCCGTGAGTGCTGAGCTCACTATAGGGGTTTTATTGATTTAATAGACTTATATTTCATTGAAATGTTAAATCGAAGTTGGGGAAGCAAACTTTTTCTCTTTTTTATTCCTCTTGTGGATAAAAGCACTACATAGAGAATTACGGCCCCATGCAGTGTTTAGTCCAAGGTTGGTCTTCCTAAAAGGCAGAACAAGACAGAACACGATGCACTGGAGAGAAAAACAACCTAAAACTTCGAAGGCCATTCCGTCTTTTGTCAAACTCCTTCCAATGGGAAGAAGATGGGTTCATTTTCCACTGAGCTTTTTGGTGCATGTGTGTCTGTATGGGGCATAGTGCTTTAGTATTAGAAAAAAAACTATATTGGTCAACCTGAACCTCTCTGCAACGTGTCACGCCACGGCTGGCTTCACACATTACAGCCACTCCTACTGGATGAGCGTAATGGCGAGGACAGCTTGTTATAGAAACCTGGTGATTATGACCTGCTGTGAACATCCTCACTCTCTCTCACACACGCCGTGTCGCTCTGTCTCTCTTTCCCTCCCCTCTGCCTTTCTCTTGCGGCCACTTTGATCAAATCTGTGCTCTTATGTCCTTGACTGCTGCCCCCGACGCCTGACCCCTGCATTTGAAATTTCCCCGCTTATGTAAAAGTTTATGTAGATTAATGCCACAATTTATGCAGATTGAGTTTTTGCCACTCAGGCTTGAAGCACTAAAAGGTAGATGAGCGCTGACCTTCCCCGCTAACAGCTACGTGAGCTCTCACCGATTATCTCATAACTGCTGCACACAGTGTTAGTTCTGTGGCGAGGAGAGAGCTAGAGAGCAATTTCAGAATTCATAACGCTCCCATTTTTAACTGTTTT
Source organism: Ostorhinchus cyanosoma (assembly GCA_029814465.1). NCBI lineage: Eukaryota > Metazoa > Chordata > Actinopteri > Kurtiformes > Apogonidae > Ostorhinchus > Ostorhinchus cyanosoma. The sequence continues at coordinate 22,290 of JAPTYQ010108155.1, forward strand.
TTTTTTTAAACAGTGTCATTTAAACAAGGCTGCATTCTGTGTTTTTGTCAATGCCAAATGGCATATGGGAGGCTTAGTGAGTGTGGTTTATGTCACAAGGCTCTAAACACACTCCCATTCACTTGATTGTCCTTCCTTTAAAACATCACACTTCCTGCAGCTCTGCATTGTCTGTCAAAGCAGAAACAACTGCCAGCAGTGGTATCAAGCAGCCTTTCAGCCGTCTGTGTGTCACACCAAGCCGGCACAGAGCCGTAAACTCGCTCACAAGTGGCAGCAGCATTGCCGAGGTTGAACAGTCAAGTGCCATCAAGAGCAGTTTGCCATAGAAATGGGTCTATCTGAAAGCAAACAAAGGGCTCGCACTTGACTCGACCTGCTCCATGTAGGCTAAGTGCACGCAGGCCTGTCTGACACTGGAAAATAGCTTTCACTCTGAACAGACAAAGCAAAAGAGAGGAGAGAAGACAGTAAATGTCACTGTTATAACTTTCCTGGTTTTGTGAGGAGTGTGGGGGGATGTTGTACTCAGCCGTGACTGTTATGTTGTTCAGCTTCAATGTGGAGAGAAGAGACGAAGAGGGGAAAGTCAAGGCAACAGATGAAGATGTTTCTATGTTTTCATTCTTTAATCTTTACAAATCTTTGACATCCGTCTACTTAATATGCCTCTTTGAATGAAATATTACTACTCTTCATCATTGAATATGTGCAGCCCGATGCAGAACTTAAACCTCCGTCACTAACTATTTGAATTAGCACATAACCTTGCTGTTTAAAATTAACACTTTTTTTTCTTCATTGTTCAGTCTGTTACGAGTTTGTCATCCGATGACATCTCTCTCTCGTCGTCTCTGCCTCAGTAGTTTTCCATGTTAGTGTTACTGATGATAGTGAGGAGCTTGGAGCATTACATCAAAAAGCTAACAGGAAAGCAGAGCCTCCATCAGGTCACTAACCCTCTGCGTCTTTTACACAAACACAATGTGACCCGCCAGTCACACATTTAAGACAAGGTGTCAGCTGAAGTTAGTGCTGAAGTGAGCTAAAAGCCCTGGCTGGCACTGAGGCCCAGTGGGAAAACAGCTGTTCACTTAAACTCCCCACTCACTGTGTGTATGTGTGGGTGTGTGTACTGAATGACATATGTGTTCATATGTGTGTCTGCACTATTTATATCTGGTACCGTGTCCTGCCATTGACCTGAACAGTGTCTTTTCTACCTTACTTGATAATGATGCTGCCTACAGTGTCTTGGCTGTGTGTCATGGTGCTATCACTGAAGCCGAAGACGACTCTTTACATTAGACTCATTAACCTCCCATTATTAGGCTGTTACTATTATTTACTTGCTGTGTTTAAATTGGAATTCTATTCAACACCACTTCAGGTTGTTTTAAGATGGTTGTCTGGTGCGTTGCTGTGTTCAACTGAAAACAAAACAAAGGCAATTTCTAGGCAATTAGTGGAAACGGAATACACACTGGTGTGACAAAGACCATTCACGCAGCATTTACACATACTATCCCCGTCTCCCTGGTTTATACGAGGCTCGTGAAAGACATGACATGCTCACAAGTGCCTGTACGTGCACCTTGTCTCAGAAACTGAAAGTGTGATGTGTTCTCATCCTTGAGCCTTTGTTTTACCACGTCTTCAATAGAGCTATCGACATGTCCTCTTACATACACTCTCTGTGACTGTGTACGGTATTGAAGTGTTGGGTGCAGGCAGTGCTTGAGTTGAGTTTGGAGTGTTTTTTATTTATTTATTTTTTAGTCATTAATAGATTTCATAGTACATTGTATAAAACCGTCACATTTTTCCCCGCAAATTCTCAGTCAGGTTTGTTTGAGGCGCTTTTGTGTTATTACTGTTACTAAGACAAACAATGGCCCTTGCAACATGCATAAAATATTTTCATTGAGGGGCAGATCGAAGTACAAGTACATTTTCCTGTTCTTTTTATCGTACTGCTCATGTATACGGTATGTATGGCTTTAGAGTTATGCAGTTAATGGAATCACAGTGTCAGCCGCAGGACTAATACGATTACAATAGGATGGAGATGAAAGACAACCTGAAACGCTAGATATCAAAATCGGCAAACATCGGATTACATTAGATAACTACTGACTGCACTGATGAACACCAATTTCATGGAAAATAGTCAAGGGTGGTCACTTTTGTATGGCCATTTTCATACTTTGCCTTTTCCCATTTCTCTGACATTATTCACTTAAGTTTTTTTTTCTACATTTTGCAGACATGTTCTTTTAGCACTACGAGAGGTGCAGTGTGCAGTTTGATGGCTGAATTCTCAATTTTGTATTTTTTTCAGTTTTTAGAAATTTCGACTTAGAAAATGTGCCCATCTGATTTTTCAGATATTATTCACCAAGTTCTTTTCAAATTTCACACATGTTCTTTGCATGTGCCTTTCTTGTAACACATTTCTTTTAGTTTTTTTTTTTAATTTATTTTACAACTTCTTAACAAGTTTTTTAAAAGATTGAAAGTTAAGACTCAAAATTAATTAGTGAGCAGATGGAACAAAGTGTTGCACGACCGGGCAGGGGTATTAGTATTAGTTTTCACTTGTTTAAGTCTATATTTAGTCATTGTCGTCAGGAAACATATAACCAACTGCATTCAAATAAGATAAAAAATATGAAAAAAAAAAATCCTATACTGTACATCCACACACTGATTGACCAACAGGGTGTATGAAAAGATGGATTGGGCATATGAACTGGTGGTTCCAGTCCAGTCACTGTACCAAGACAACAGGATCATCCAGAAAAATGACTAATGCCATATTAAGACTACAGTCTTAAAGGGTACAAGTAAGGAAAGGAGCGGGAAGTTCAAGAAAAAAATGACAAGATATTCATAATGGGTCTGATCTACTTCAAACCCCACATATATATTTATATATCCATGTACTGGTGTGCAAAAGAACAGGCAGTGCCACAAAAAACAAAGAAAAAGATTTGGTGACACTGACACGTAGGCAGAGAGGTACTGTTGCAAAATGTGCACATGGATACAGCAACATTCTTCAAATATATTTTTAAGATTTTGCTGTAATCTGTGCATTTTTTTCTAATTGATTTGAAAATTTGCTCACTTGTTTATTTTTGTGTAGAGCGTAAATTCTGCCCTATTCTTTATCCTTCTTATTTTCTAAATGTAGTGCAGATCTAATCCCTTGTACCTCGTTCCCCACCAGGTTCGGCTCTCCTGCGGCAGTCTGATGGAGCCGGTCGGACTCCACTCGATTTGGTGTCTCCGAGTCAGAGGGACGAGCTCCTCCACAGCGCACAGGTCGGTGACTCTGCCCTCAGAAAGAAGGCGACCAGGGTCTTGAACCTGCCCCTTCTGGAAGCCGGATCCACTCTGCTGGCACACCTCATTTTCTCCTACCAGCAGGAGAAGGGTATGCCCCGCCATAACCAGCTGAGCGGTGACAAAGGTCACAGTCTGGGCTACAGGCTGGTCAGGGCTGTAAAGAAACACTCGCTCCAAAATGTGACTTCGGGCTGGACGGACCAGCGGGCGGTGAGACTGCTGGAAGATACAAAGACGCTGCTGGAGCTCGGCAGAGGGTGTTACCTGGGCCAGGTGTCGCAGGGAATTAAAGAATGTAAAGGAGAGAACACATTGTTCCTCATGGAGATACTAGAGGATCTGAAGCTGAGAGGAGAAGAACTAGCAGCTGATCTGTGACATTGGATCTTTGGACAACATGCTGATAAAAGACTGGAGTGGCACATTGAAAATCACGACTTGTGACAGAAATACAAAGCAGCTTTTTTTTTCATTCGTATAGATGTGGTAAAACATCTGAACACAGCTTCTATGCCTGAGCTAAATGTTCACTTTTGCACAGAAAAAGATCTAACAATTTAGAACAGAGATATCAGTTTTGCTGTTCTGTTGAAATAAACTGACACTTAACTTTAAGCCTTCCTTTTACCTGTACCAACACAACACAGTAACTTTCAGCACTATTTCATAAAAGTCAGTTTTTATTCATTTCATTTGCCAGCATGGTTGCCATAGAGGCTGGCAGATTAAATCAGAGAGAGGAGGATACTGCTAAATAGAGGCTTAAAGTTACATGTTGCAAAATGTTACACAAGTATTCAGTTATGATAGAAGAAATCTGTTGGTACTTTAAATTTAATCTATTTAAGGCCAACACTAACTTTTTTGTCATTACTACCTCATGATTGTTTACTGTTTTTTTTTTTTATGTCAAGTTTTTGTTTGTGCATTTCTAAATAGTTACACTAATAAAAGAGTTACGTTTTGCACTATAACGCCATGGTGTTGAACATTTCTGACAGTGTTTAGTCAAGGGTAAAAGACTGCTGCAGGTTAATATGGAAAGGTATGCTGACAGATGAAGGGGTTTTACGTGGGGGCCACAGTGAAAGCGTAAAACCAGAAGTCATCCTGGTCTGAGACTCCCATCATCTCAGCCACACAGGCTGAAGTGAAGAAAGAGACAAACATGAAAGAACGGAGCCTGAAATGTGAGAATTGTTAGTGTCTGTGGATGAAATTAAGCGGCTTAAATTCCTTTTGCTACCACCAGTCTTTGCAAAAATGAGTTTGTTGATATGGAGCGTACATGCTAAATTAATCCACACACTCTGAAGATGATAAAAAATATTTAATCTCATGTTAATTTCTTTTTTTTTTTTCAAAATAAGCAACAGACATCAGATGCATTTAATTCCTCAGATCATAAATATACATCATATTTTCTCATAACTTTTGTCTCTTCTGACCCACAACTGTGTCATAGCTGCTTTTCCCGTCTTAAAATGTCATTGGTCAGAAGTGGGTATATGAAGGTGATGTCACAGGCAGGCAACGATGCAGGCGGAAAAAGACAAATCTTAGAAAATAAGGCAGGCATACACCTACTCTACAATATCATCACCAAACCATCAACAGGCATACTGTATAAAATACAACCATAAATTAATAAGTAGTTAGCTATATACAATATCTGTTAAAAAATAAATCTCATTTCAACTTGGTGCAAATAAAAGTGCTTTTTTTTTCCTTTACAGCTGTCAGTCTGATACATTCCTTTATATAATTTATTTTCTCTACATCACACAAAATAAAAACACTTTGGTTTGCTTGCAATAATAGCCAAAACTATATCATAAATGACTTAAAAAAAAAGAAAAAAGGAAAAGTATTTGGATGCAATACCACACAATAGTCACCACAATTTGCTGTAAAATAACTACATACAGTAGTAGACACATACATATCAGGTATTCAAACAGTCCCTTCAGGCATTATAAAAAGCCATCCTTCATGAGCCACAGAGTGTGTTTGTTGAGGAGGCTATAATCAGTCTGCGATGCTGCTCTTAGGGGACAGTCTGTTATTGTCTTTCAAGTGGATTCCTCAAAACAACAAAACAAAATCAATGGCCCTCTAGAGTGACAGATCCGAGCCTGTTGATATTTAAGCATGGAGATGGATGGGTAAAGAGGGAGGGAGGGCGCAGTCGAGGGTAGACGCAACGGCGAGCAGTTAGACAGACAGAAAGGGTGAGGGGATGACAAAATGGCAGAGGAGAGCTCGATTTGCAGCTGGGGAGGGAGTTGAGAGACAGACAGACAGACAGAAAAGGGGGAAAGGGAACAAAAAGATGGAGAGGGGGTAAAGATGGAAGGCAGGGATCAGTGGGATGAGAGGAGACCTTCTCAAATGTAGTCTGAGCTGTGATCTTTCAACAGATGCTCAGAGAGAAGCCCAGGAGACCGTCCCTTCAGACAGGGTCGCAACCCTGCTCGCTGACGAATGAGGGAACCGCAAAGAAGAAAACGGGGAGAAGCATGACGGGAAGCCGGATCCGAAATAGCATAAAATACACCCACACAGAAACACACACACACACACACACACACACATATCCCTCCACGGCTGACATCTCAGGCCTAAGTCCCCTCCGAGCCTTGTCACAAAGCGACTTGCTGCTCATCTAACTGATGGCTTTCTACACCAGCAAACTCCACACCAAGTAACAGCTGGCACTTCTGCTACAGTACACACATATTTTTTTTTACATGCTGACACACACAGAGACTGAATCTGCACATCAGTCTACAGCTGGAGGGGAGAAACAATTGAAAAGCACACCGACGTTGAGAAAAGCAACATGTCTTTGATTGCATAAACGTGTATACGCAAACACTCTTACATACACAGTTCACATACGCGAGCTTGTGTCTCTGGAAACACAGATCAAAGTTGAGCTGTGGGCACAGGAGGTGGGGCAGATGGAGAGGGCGGCCAGCCTGGGGCACAGCATCACACAGAGCATGTTTGTGTGTATATGTGTGTGTGTGTGTGTGTGCCTGAGAGGGAGGAAAAAGTGCATGCTCAAATGGGATGTTAGGTTTTATCTGTGAGTGAGAAGGTACAGAATGAGTGTGAGCCCGTGTTGGTCTTTGTGAGTCTTTATGTATCTGCATGGCGGTAAATGAAAGCTTCCGTGTGGTGTGTGGCCGCTGAGGCAAACACACAGGGAGATGAGAGGAAAGGAGACCAGCCTTTCAAACCAGATTAGGGCTGTGGCTGCCTAAAGGCCTGCCTGCCTGCCTGGCGACTCTCTGCATAGACTGGGTGACATCTATATTAACACCTCAACAGCTCAGTCTGCTGCTCCTCCAGACTGACTGACTGGGTGTTTGACAAGCTTTGACAAGGGTTACAAAAGGCTGCAGCAAAAATTATCTGGGCATTTACAGTAGTGGCATTTAAGGTTTGAATGGCTAACGCTAACTATTACTGAACTTTACTCTGGTTTTCTAACATTTTATCCAAATTAGGGCTGTACAAAATGACAGCATACATCATGCAACATACAAACGTCACCTCATGATCATCATTTCACGTAACGTTCCAGTTTTCTCCACTGTGCTGTAGCTCATACTTTTTACGGCATATTTTTCTTGATTTACAGACATGAACACCGCTATTAAGGCAGTACAAACAAACCTGGAGAACAGTGAATGCGACACAGAACAAGTCAAGGACAAATTGAGGATCTGCTACGTAAAAGAGAGGCTACTGCAACTGCATGGACATATTTTACAAATGAAAAGTCTGAGACAATCGAGACATTTCACATTCTGTTTAGGATTTTATACATTTTACAGGTTTTAGTTGAAGGTATGAACAAATGGTTCAGTTTATTTGATGAGAACCGAATTCCAGATGTAGGCCTAGTATGAAATCGATCTTTTCGTGTAGGTGTTTTATTTTTTACAGAATATGTGCTATATTGAACTGATGTAACATCCAGAGTGCAGCCCACCTTTGCCTGTTGGGAGCCGGTTGGATACGCTCCGGCGACCCTGTGACCCTCTGAAGGACTAAGCGGTTCAGAAAATGAATAAATGAATGTGCTATATTGTGATATGTACCAGTATCTTGATATGTAATTACTTATGTTGGGATATAAGATTTTGGTCATATCACACAGCCCTAGTTAGAGTCTATTCTGAGAAGTGCAGATTCACTGTATTTCACAGTATAACCACTGCAATACACGGAGAAAAAGAAACATCTCTTTATATTAAATGTTCAAAACCTAATCTAGACACTGCATTAAAGCAGAGACAGACACTACCACAAGCCTGCAGACTGTTTGTCCAGTTTTGTGTTCATGGAACAGGATATATCTGGAGGCTACCACTGTAATTGCTAATCAGCTCGGTTGGCTGAGTTAAGTGGAGACAATTCAAATTACTCCCAGTGAACGTAACATTATCACCACAGTCCACAAGAAAGAAAAGATACTTCAGTACAAAAACAATTAAAAAATATAAACATATTCCAAAAATCATTTAATAAATAAACATTGAAAAAAACGCCTTCTATTGCAGAGCGATAAATGCTGAATGTTGGTATAAGGCTTCTATTTTCGATGAATGTGAGTGAACTGAATATGTCATTTTGGAAAAGTGAGTTCAAATGTTAAAACTCATTTTAGTCATTGTGTGACACTTGTGGAGAGTGAACAGAGTCCTCCAAGCTGTCAGGGTGATGGAGACAAGTAACGAGGAGAGTGGCTCACACAGCTGAGAAAAAGGTCAACCCATCAATCCTTCCTTTCCTTTAAAAATCAATCAAAGCATAATGGTTTTAAGAATAATTCAAGACATTTCTGGTACTAGTCTTTTTTTTTTTATACAAAAATTACACCTCAGGAAAGTATACTGTACATCATGAGTAATCAAAGACAGAAAGAGATTTAAGGAGAAGAAAAAAAAACCAAAAACGAAAGGATAGCTGAGCCGAGCTGGTCCAAAGCGGTCTTCCTCTGCTCCTCAGTGTCCAGTAATAGACCAAGAAAAGTGGAGAAGAGAAGAGTTGGTGGGCGGACACAGTCATCTACCCGGGGTTGTTTTTCTTCCTTTTATTTGGACTGGGATTGGGATCCAGTTTCAGCTCTCGGTACTGCACCTGTTAAAACACACAGAAACACACACAGACACACATGCAAACACACACCAACCGGTCAGGTGGAAAGAGCAAAGGATGCTTGAATAGCACAGAAACCCTCCAGAGGCTCTCTGAGTCCAGCTGTGTGGAACAGTGGCCTCAGGGAAGGGATTACACACTGATTACAACACACACACAGATGCACATAAAGACACGAACGCTCTCATGCACACACATACAAACACAATGCGTGTACGCTGTTCAAAGCTCCAAATACACTTGTGCTTGCACGCAGACGCACACAAAGACACACATACACACATACTTCCACAGATGTGGAACAGTGGCCTAAGGGAAGGGATCACACAAACAAACAGAGAACAGGGCAAGGGCTCATGGGAAAGCTTGGAGAGACAACAGAGTCATCTCAGCATGGCAAGATGGTGAGGAGAGAAAGGGCAGAGTGAGGCAGAAGGTAGAAAACTCACTGTAACCCTTTATCAACCAAATTTTCGGCTTAGATTGTATCATCACGCCACTGATTACTTTGTCTGTTTACATACTTGTTACATATGTGTGGAATTTAGCACAGCGTGTCAGGATATCCGTGTGCTTAGGGAATAACAAATCACCAGACGCCACCAGAGTGTGAAAGACCAGTCAAATAATGAATGTTAAGCTCATACGGAAGAAAAAGAAAGTTATAAGGTTAGGCCGGTTTCACCACGTTGGCGCTCGATTAGACATCTGACTTTTCTTTACTTTGAATTCTCCTGTTTTTACTGTGAAAACCTTTTTTCCACCCTTCCACTCTGTGATGAAGAGTGCAAATTGAAAAAAAGCAAAAACAAACAGCGAGCAAGAAAAGCATGAAAACTAAGATTAAAACTAGGAGAGAAAAGAAACTGAAAAGGTAAAAAGTCATAAAAAGTAAAATGCAACACACTGAAACAAAACTAACTTTGTTTTATGGCTTTCACCTGATATTTGCACTGATCCTACCACTCAACTTCACATTGCATTGTACCTACTGGCTACTTTTGTTATCACTATGGTGCCGTCAAGACATTTTAGTGCTACTTTATAATCCCTCCAGAATGTGTTCAACATTATCACTTAAGAAACTACCTCCTGCACGCCTCCTGAAGTGAACTCCTTCTAATTTGACATGATGCTTTCCAAACCGAGACAGTAAGCGGAGCAAACTGCTCCTAAGTGATGGACACTTCGAAGCAAGAGCATCACAGTGGCTGAGCGTCAACAACCAGAGACTGTCACTCCGGCAGTCGCTTCCTTTCAGATGTACACACACATGCACACACAGAAATACAGTCACTATCCAAGACACACTGACAAGCACTAGCCACTAAATCAGAATACTAATAGAAAAAAAAAAAAAGATTTAACAGTCACAGCACCAAAGAGCCAGTATCGTCTGTGGAATCCCTCCTAGGCTGATGTATTGTAGGCTACTCTGCCTGTCTGACTGACTGACACCCTCTCTGATTCTCCAGGCAGACAACAAACTGACGTCAATATGGTTTCTCTGTTCTGTCTCTTGGTGGGTCTGTCTGCTGTGGACGGGAACAGCAGCGTCTCACAGCGCGGGGCTGGGAACAAGCCTTTATCATCCATCCAGTATCCTCTGCCTGGTATGTACAAATTTGAGATGCAAAGAGACAGGTGTGAGCGCTCAAGGATGAACATACCCACAAACAAATACCAGCACGCACACATGCCAACACCACTGCACACCCATGCCTCCCACATCACACCCCCTTCCAGCCTTGTATCATTAACATCCCATACAAAGCTCCTCACTGTACACACACACACACACACACATGGATACAGTGGCATATTTCTGTTCCTGTCTCTCACAGTGCCACAGTCCAATGTCCCGTTAAGGTGCTTACAAAATGGTTAGACCAACATGTGTTGCATTCTACGCCTCACTAAGCAGCCAGACTGCACCAATTCAGATCTGGATCCTCCTTACTGTCCACAAAGCAAACAAACATCCTACTAAACAGCTGTGCAAATACAAGTGGTAGGTTGTGTAGAGTGTGAGAGAAGATGGGAGACGAAGATAGTCTGAAGGCGACAAGGAAGGAATCCAGGTGGGAAAAACAAGGGAGGATGGGAAAGAAGAGAAAAAGGGGACAGAAATAGATAGAAAGATCAAGGGAGGAAGGGCAGAGACCAGAACAAACCAACAAAGGAAACAGGAGAAAAAACAATGAGCAAAGAGGAGACTGGGTGAGGCAGGGGGAGATCTGTGGACACTCGGGTGATGACAGATACTGTTCTCATATGGGCGTGGATCCTTTTATAGTTCTGCCAACTAAAACAGACAACAGAGTCAAACCCCAAGAGATGGAGAGGGGGCTTACTGTATATGGCCCCATCTGCAAGTGTCTGTAGTACTGTCATTAGACGACCATGATAGTCATAAGAGCGTGGGCACAGCCATTCGATCAATTACAGTAGCAGATACACGGAGAAACAAGTCACAAAATTGATTTGGATGGATTTAAGGCGACACGGTGGTGCAGTAGATACACTCCTGCCTCACAGCAAGAAGGTCCTGGGTTCGATTCCAGCACCAGTCGATAGTGGTGGGACCTTCCTGTGTGGAGTTTGCATGTTCTCCCCGTGTCTATGTGGGTTCTCTCCAGGTACTCCAGCTTCCTCCCACCATCCAAAGACATGCACTGATAGGTTAAAGGGTTAATCTAAATTGCACATCGGTGTGAATGTGTGAGTGATTGTTTGTCTCTATATGTCAGCCCTGCGATGAACTGGTGACATGTCCAGGGTGTACCCCGCCTTCGCCCATATGTAGCTGGGATAGGCTCCAGTGACCCTAGTGCAGATAAAAGGGGCTCAGAAAATGAATGAATAAAGGATTTAAGGCAATCTAATTGTAAAGAGGAAATGTAATATTGATTATTTTGT
>JAPTYQ010108155.1:36641-50379 GCA_029814465.1 Ostorhinchus cyanosoma
GGACCTTCCCTGGACTGTACAACTAATTACAATGACATGAACCATGATTCTATATAACTGTCTAGTCAATTAGAAGCTAACCTTTGGAATGTCACACAAAAGACGGGGGAAAACAACAACAAAAAAAAGCAAAATTAGATGAGTTGCCATTAACTGGTTTGGAGCAAATAAACTCTGCTGTATACTGTCTTCAGCAGGTGTAATAAAAACAGTGTTGGTAACCAGAACAACCTGTTGTTTTCATGGATGCGATCAAATTATAGTTTGGTTTCGTCACACAGCTCCACACGTACCTCTTTCTACTTCTTCTTCATCTCTCCAAGCATAAATAACTGCCTAGTCATGTTAGTTAAATGTTCACAACATATGAACTTTCTAAAAACAGCTGAAAAAAAAATAAATTTAAAAAAAGACCACCTCAAGCAGGTATAAAAGTTTATTTGCAAAATTGAGGATAGTTGTGAAATTTTCTATTAACCTTTTCTACTTCAAAATGTCAAATACAAATGCATAGATGGACATCTGGTTACTGTATACTGCACACATATAGAAGTGAGCTGTGTGCTGTAAAAAGTTGTGTGAGAGCTGCTGTGGCACATTAGAGCAACGTGCTATATGTTGTGATTGACTGTGGCCTAGTGTAGTTGCCCTTTATATATAAAGTCATTAGAACCTCATCAGTTCTGGCTGCACTGAAGCACCTCCAAATGATGCGGAACAGTACACTGAAACAACCCTAACCCACCTCACATGCACCACTGCTGGGAGAGCATGTGTGTGTGTGTGTGTGTGTGTGTGTCTTTGAATGTGTGTGTGTGTTAGGTCACACCGGGGCCCTGAAATAGCACTTCATTAGTCATCCAGGGTGTCAGGCATAGTGGGCCCCTGCTCTAATGCCAGTGGGTGCCATGGACAGGTGCCCGTGAGGGGACGCTCCATTTGGACCCCAGCACCTCTCTGCATCATCCACAAGCCTCAAGGGCTTAATCCCCACAGACGGCTTTGACCCAGTAAGGGGAGGGTGCAGGCAATGAGGTGAAGCCACCACCGGAGGCAGCGTGGGATGCACCGCAGAGCAGAACGTTCTGGTCTGTTTTTAGCCAAAAACCGCAGAGCAGAGGGTGTCTTCGCAAAAAAAAACCCCAAAAAAACCCTCACCTTTGGATTCAGTGAGAAAGTAATTAGCACAGGTTTCGGTTATTTATCAGGTGACTGAGCACTGAATGTAAATTTCACCAACCTCATATTTACACAAACAAGATAACCATGTCCTAAATAATCACACCACATAGAGCTTTTATTATCCACTTTTGTTCTCATTCCTTCTTCTGTATGTCCGCTTTTATGTCCATCTTTTTTCCTCTTAAATCAGTTCTTACTAGTCTCACTTGGTTTTTCACCCTCCAAACAGTCAGTGAAACCTGGCAACAATTACCATTCCAACAGCTGCAGCAATAACCGTTACAGTAGCACTTACAGAATTACTTATACAGTAGGCACAACTCCAGCAGCATGGGCATCAGACCAGAGCAGCACGTCTGCCCCCGCCTCCCCCAGACAGCAGGCCCTCATTAGGGGCCTTGTAAAGGCCTAGTACCTGCCGGGCCTGGGCCCCTTCCCTGCTCTGCTACTCCGGGTTCCAGGTGCGTAAGGTGGCTGCACTTCACCAGAGGGGACAGCCTGGGCTCATTTAAACCCAAGGCTACCTGCCTTGTACATTTCGCTGCAGCAGGCCCCAGAAAACTATGAAACTGTAAAACTGCACAGGGACTGAGAGGGGGAGAACACAGGGGGTCGGGCAGGGGTGTGAAGGGGAGCAAGGATTATGACCCTGTAAAGATGAAAGAGGTTCGATCAAAGAGGAAGTGTGTCAGTGCTGATGTGGCAGGGGATTGGTCATATCAGAGGCCCAGGTTGTTCAGCCTCAGCCTGCACGTGTGTGTGTGTGTGTGTGTGTGTGTATATGTGTATGTGTGTATCCGTGCATTGATGTGCATGTGTGTTGAACTTAGCACAGCGGGGCTTAACGGCCACAGCGGACACCATGGGTGCTGGATAACACAACGACTTTCACAAGCTGCCGCTTAATTGCTGTTTAAACTGCACTTTGTCCTGGGCAGCACAGCACGCTCCACAGTTAACATACACACACACACACCAGTACATATACACACCTATATTTTAACGAAGCATCTGTAGTCCTCAACCACAAAGTTAATCTGATCTCACGGTTAATGTAGAAGCAAAACCGCATGGGGCTGGTTAACTATTGGTTTACACTCTGTTCCAATTACTAGCATAGAAGGCAAACAACGGCTAGCTGTCTCATTGTGTGCGTATGGAGTCAATCAGCCTAGTTATAAGCAGGACACTAAACTCACTTAACCTTGTTATCCTATTATACAACTTCAGCACCATGTACGTGTGTTAAAATTTAATTACACTAGGAAACTCTTAGTAGGTAGACAAAAAAATAAGGATAACCATTCACCAAACATTAGTACAGTACAGAAGATAATCCAAGAAACAGACAAGAAGCTTCAAGGAAACTAAAGAAAAACAAAAAAGACAAAGCAAGACACACTGGAAAAAATAAAAATCTTACCAAGTGTATTTTTCCTCATTTCTAGTCAAAACATCTCATCGCACTTAAAATAAAACATAATCACCTAAAGAGTAATTTTTCAGTGAGATATAAGAACTGATTTTATAGACAATACATCTTGAAAATCTTATTTCAAGAAATCTTTCCAAGATCATTTTCATTTCTTCCACTGGCACATTTTTTGCTTGAATTAAGCAAAAAAAAAAAACAAACTTGAATGAAGGGGTTAGGGTAGGGTATGTCTTATTTTAAGTGTGATGAGATATTTTGTCTAGAAATGAGAAAAATACTCTTGGTAAGATTTGGATAGTTGCAGTGCAGTAGAGAACATGAAAGAAGCGCTAACCTTTTGCTCCTGTCTCAAACTGACTGAGATGGTGCCAAAAAGATAGAAAAGATCAGGCAAAGATAAAAGTGGAAAGTTCACCTACCACTTGTACGTCTGAGGGCACTCTGGACAGAAAGTCTAGCAGCTCGTTGTTATCTATGGTGTAAGGGTCTCGCAGCTTTTTGGTGAATTTATTCACCCCTGTAGAAACAGAGAAATGAGTTGGAAAAGAGTTAGAAAATACAGGTGGACAATGTGTGCTGACTGTGTTGTTAAAACCTAACTGGCTGATATCCAAGAAATTCATCTGACAGGCCGAAGAATGCAGTGTACATTTTACTTTGGCTGTCAAAAGAACTCTGCTTTTTTTTTTTTTTTTTTTAATACATAAAACATTAGGGAATGGCATTACTTTATTACATCCTCTAACATGTGTATACATCACTACACATTTGAAATAAACGACTTATTCTTAGTATTTTTATTTTCAGCATTATCTCACCCCAGGCTAGAACTATGTATCGTAGAGGGATGAAATAGACGATGATGGTGGCCACTCCAAGAGCCACAATGGCCAGCCAGCTTAAGAAAGGCACAGTCCAGTTAAAAGTGCTGGGGAGAGAGAGAGAGAGAAAAAGGATTGATAAAGTTAGGGCTCTGGCAAAGCTCACTTCAGCCAAATATATAGAAAAAGCAAAGAAAGGAGTTATTTAATAGTTTTCAAGTGAAATCAGTGGATTTGAAAACCTCTGTGCTGCAAAATTCCTCACATCCACTGCTACTGTGCAGAGGGAAATTGTTTTTATTAAAATTCTTATATGCCAGTAATGCAAGGTTAAGAACGGACTACAACTCAAACTTTCTCTCAATAAGACGCCCTCAATTTGTCACATGCAGATGGTTTAAAATAACTGAGTAAAGATAGGAACCTGAAGTATGTAGGGTTTCAAAATTCCAGTCCTTGTAGGTATTTTTATGCATTTAAATGAACATTAGGGCACCTCTGTATGTAGATCACAGTGAATACAGGGTTTAGTGTGTGCATGTGAATGTTTTAGCTAAGTGGAGGTCACCCAGGGTTAAGTGAGATGTGATGGATAGACAAAAAGTGTTTGTCTCTCAGGGTTGAGTGTCAGGCTGGCACTGTTTCCTGAGAGCAGCACTGAGTTATACCCAGGCTGGCAAGGAGAAGCGGGGGCAACCTGGCACTGCAGAAATAAATAAAACACTGGGATGCGCGTAGCAGAGAGAGCAGAGCGGGCCAGCCGCCGAGGAGCTGGCTTACAACTCACTTCTTTATCCTCTCGCCATAGGAGGCCACTTCATCCAGTGCATTCTGCACGCTGATGCACACGTCCTGAATGGCGTAAAGCTTGTTCATGAAGCCCTTTCTCTCAGAGTCCTGCAAGAGGACAGATAGTGTTGTAGGCAAATACAGGAAGGATGGGTAAGGGAAGAAGAGGTGGAGACCGAAAAGGGAAGGTAAAAAAAAAGGGGGAGGAGGAAGAAAGAGGAAAGAGAAGACAGAGGCTGGGCACAGGCATCTTCGTGAAAACAATACATTTTAAATAGCGTCAAAGATTTGGAGTGGGGAGCCAAATCACCGGATATCCTGCATGAACCGACAGTCTGCTTTCATTCCAGGCAGTAATAGAGATATAAAGTCGGCAGAACAAATCAAAATGTTTTCCTCTTTACAAAAGCTCACACAGGAAAATTTGAATATGTGAATAGAGAGACAGAATTAAACTGAAAGCCGAATGGATACATCAATCTCTGGGCGCTCTCTTTCTCTCTCTCACAGCTGCCAAGAAGGCTCGAAAGACCAGGCAGAGCTCTCTTTTGTTCTGCTGGTTGGCACACTGTGATGATGTCACCAGCAGTGACATCATTATCATCCTTATTAACGTCGTCACCCACCATGAAGAGCTCTTCCTTTTCAACTTTTGATGGTTGAGAACTTGAGAATATCGTGAGGAGCGGGGGGGAGAGACCACAAAAGTAGGCAGGCAATCTAAAATCTACAATCCCCGCTCTTTACTGAAACAAAGTGAAGAATTAAGAAGTCATGCAACAGTCAATGAGCCGCCTGCTGAATGACTGACAAGCAGGGACGGGATGGATCTGGACAGGATGAGGTGACAGATCGAAAGCCTCTGGATGAGTGAGGACATCGACACGCAGACTGGTTGAAGCTGGATGGGCATGCTTAGAAGACAAAAGGAGGCCAAAGTGAGGAAAAGTACATTCATTTACAGTAAACATATTAGATTACATCTGATCCCCAAAAGGTAGAGCATTATATTCAGGAATTTGACTAGAGTGGACAGGACCTATTACTAGAACCAACATGACCACTCAATCTTCTTGTGGTTGCTACAATGAGAAACTTAATCAATTTTTATATAAATATAAATATATATATATATATAATAAAAAAAATCGAAATACTGATACTGATGAAGATCAATTCTACAACTGTTTCTGTGAAAAACAAATTAAACTTCATATCATTTTCCCATGACTTAAACCATTCTAACATCAAATAAAATACAAATAATATACTGACAATAATAAATATCAACTTCACATCAATGTGTAAATCACCCATCAGTGTCAGCAAAAGAACGGCCTTTTGTTTTTTCATCTCCTTTTCTTGCCTTGTTGCAATTTTTTACATTTTCTTTGTCTCAACGTTTGCCGTGCGTGAAATGCACTGAGGGATTCATGGATCTTTTTGTTAATGTTTTCCTTCTATTTAAGTTGAAATTGCTCTTAATGTTGAGAAAACACGCAGTGATGCCAAATAAAAAGAATCTATAATTCCCTTCAAATGCATTAAAACTAAAATAATATGCTCGTTTTAAAAATGTAAGGAGAAGAAAGTACAGATGTTTGTATTATAATCTAGGGGGTAAAATAAAAAGTCAGACAAATAAATATCAAAAAGTAAAGTAAAAACTGTAGTGAAAAGTGTGCTTAAGTATTAATGAAGTATTTGTACATAGTTGGTTCCAAATCTGCAAAGCAAACACTTTGGAGAGCTGCTAAAGGTCTGCCTCAAACAAGTGCGTGGAAGGCACCTCTGGGCTTTAGATAAAATAATCTGAAATTGATGAGGCTGAGGAAAATAGGATATTATGACTGTTTGAACAACTTTGGTGAATTTGCTGTAAAAATAATGAAAAAAATGAAGTCAAAATAGTAAAGGTTTATGAGAAACCATATGCTTATAGCAAGACCGTACATGGCCATGAAGTATTTCAGTTTGGTATAAGAAAAGACGGTACGTAAAGCAATGAATGTGTTATTGAAGAAGATGGATGGACGCTGTTGAATCGGGGAAGTAAACCTCTGTAATCCTTATCATTATACGCAAACACGACTGTGAAGCAATCAAAGACGCGACATCCCCAGGACGTCGAAGGGCTCCCCGCACCCCACCACAATCTACCCACTGAGACCCAAAACACCCCAGCGCTGACCCAAAACCCACCCACTTCTTTCTGCTCTCCGTCCAGGATCAGATAATGTGAAAAATGAACCATGGAGCAGTCAAGGAGACCACATGGCCTCCCCAGCAAAACCACACAAGACAAATAGATATAATTAGACAGCGTCCCTGGGTTATTTTTCTTTGCAAATATTTTACAAGACTCCCTTTCTTTTTTCCCCCCCCTTCTCTCTCCTCCTCTTTTCAATCCTTTCCACAGAGTCCATCTGTTTTTCATTGCTCGCTCAAACAAATCTCAGAGTGTAGGATCTATTGTGCTGGACTGGGTTAGGCCGAGTCGAGCCGGGCTGGGCCGGGTCAGGCAGTTTTATTTTCGGGCCCGGACTCAGGGGAGAGTGTTTGAGGGCCAGGGGAGTGGTGTGAGAGAGCGGGCGGGGGAGGAGAGAATAGGTCAGAGGTCATCTGAGTATAAACCATTGCCACATGCCCCTCGGACTGCGGTCTGACTCCTATTTCCTGTCTTCAAACACAGCTAGGGGAGGCGGGAGGTAGCAATAACACAGAGAGCCGCAGAGAACCTTGTTTTCCCAGCTTCCCCGCACACTGCGCACATATGGAGCCAGGCAACCTGTTCTTATAATGGAACCTAATATGCACACAAACACACACACTCACACACCCTACAGCTATTAGATAAGGTTGATCTGCACACCTGGTCTTGCTGTGTGACTCTACAAACGATATTTTATCCTGACACAGATTAGACGATGAGGGGCCTTGACTTCTAAAAGAAGTTTCTCTCTTTGCCGTTTTCCTGCAGTGACTCTCTGAGCAAGTTTGTTTTAGACTCCAATGTCATCATAGATAAAGTGGAAACTGATACAGAGTGAGGAGGCGAGAGACAAGGAATTGACACATCACAGTCAAGGCCAAAGAATCTTTCTGTTGACTAAGGTATTGAATAAAATGGTAGGTGATTTTACTAATGAAACACACATTTACGCCTGCTGTAATGTGAAACCATCACAAGTATTAACGATACATAGATTAATTATGAGTAATGTGTGCATATTTTAGCAACAAGCTCAAATGTGATGTGGAACGAGAATCTTGTTTTCCACACTCAGGAAAAGCAGCTGAGCCTTTACAGGAGACTCAGGGCCTGTATTTCCATCCGTCTCTTCCTGTGTCTGTCAAGGAGAGTAAGTGGGTTTGTTTGGAGACCTGAAGGCAGGACTAATAAAATCAAATCTGTGAGGCCTCTGCTTTGACTTGGCTACAGTTGTAGTCATGTTAATGCTCAAACTATGCTGCAAATCCCAGCACCTCTTGACAACAGGGTCCTGATTGATGTTGCTGCGTGGCTGGAATCATTCAGACAGATAGTGTAATAAGCCTGCCTAATGAGTTTAGCATCATGCATTTTAATAAACTGCAACTGCCGGTCCATTTGAAATGCATTACACAGACATGTTACAGTAACTGCCAGTGTGCTGCAGATTGTCACTACAGTTAGACTTTGAAGTAAACATTCATCTACCATAAAATAATATATATATGTGGATATAAATGGAGCTGTAAATGTGCCTGTCAGAGTAGTGTACAACAATGTGAAGCAGATTTATTGAACTCTGGCTATTATTCCAAATTCCATGGCTTGATTTCTGACATAAACCCGACCTTTTTAAATAAATGCATCTTTTACATTTATACTTTAGGTGAGTAAAATGTCATAATTAAAATAATGAAATCCTGAAAAAAAGGAAACAAAGAAACATCCATTGCTTTGGGTTAAAAAATAAATTTAAAAAAAAGTCAACTATATCTTCAATGCATAGAGTAACAATTCATGATAAATCAAAGCTTTTTGGTATTTTGCAAACCTTTTCACTATTATTCAATTGTTTTGTCTTTTTGTCATTTTTTCACCTTTATATAAACCAATAAAAAAAAAAAAAAAGGTTCTGGGGTGTACGGAGTGTGATTTCAGTTCAGGGTAAAGTCAGATGCACAACACAACGCTGCAACTTAAATGAAATACAGCACAGAGTTCATCTTTTTTTTTTTTTTTTTTATCCCTTGAATGAAATGTTTCTATGCCGAAAAACAAACTACTTGACATCAATTACCTCTTATCAGGTTGGGAGAAGAAATATTTAGTGAGTCGGCGTCCTTTGATGGCAGCGAGTTGTGTGTTTTAATTGCATGTATACCATTTAAATATAGCTTTTGTGGTTATGTCCAAAGTTTGCATCATTGTTTGGAAGTGCGGAGTGTGATATGAAATCTCAGCCTAGCACCCATTAGTTCACAGCTGAACCATCCTGTGTACAAGTGTGGGGAGCGGGCTGCACCAGGGGAGTGCTCCTTTCAGGCGGAGACAGAGGAGGGAAGGCTCGTTAAAGTGATGTGAGCTGTTTGCATGCGTTAAGGAGAAACAACCCTCAGTGACACCAGAGAGAACCCAGGGATACACACACACATGCATAGAAACAGCCAAGTCAGGCTAACCACATTGCACTTGCTGGTAAATTGTGGTAAACAAATGTGGTAAACTCCTTGAAACACTTGATTAAATATTTAACAAAGGAAAGATGCACAATGCCTCTGTGTACTCGACTGTTCCATTTCTCTTTCACAGAGATAGCATCATAGCAGAGTACATCTATATGCAAAAGTGCAAAGTGAGCAGTTATAAACTTTGCAAAGACAGTTTGTTCTTCACTGACCCAAGGCCTAGAGCTAAACAAGAGAGAGGTCACTGAGGACTTAGCCTATTACGATGGACTCAAATATCTGTCCTATATCTACTGGGTGGAAATAGAGAGAGCCATTTGAGACTGTTTTAACCTCCGATCACATTGTTCTCCCTGCTGGGTTACGCCATAAAAATGATAAACCTAACAGTTATAATGTAGCGGCATATATCCCATCACACCACAAAATGAGTCTGAACCACAAGTGGCTGCTTGCTCATTGCTGCTGTGCTAAAATTGCACCTGTTTTTCTTTGTTTTTCTTTTTGCCTCTTTCACTCTGGCAGCACAGTAAAAATTGAAATGTCATATAAAACGTGACAGGATGCTAATATGTGGCTCCCAGAGGGCATCTGAAAGCGGTCTTGTTGATTTTGTAACTGCAGAGAGAGTAGACAACCCTCCCATTTCAAACCCAGGGAGAAAAAAAGAAAAGAAAAAAAAAAAAAAAAAACAAGAAAAAAAAAAAGTTGAGTGCAGTTGAGGAATGCTTTAGGGGCGACACGGATTCAATTTCGTAGCCAATGTAAGAATTAGGGATGACAAATGAATAAATAGTACATACAATTAGAATTTACCGTGGAGGAGACTGGCAAGAAAAATCAAAACACGGGTAAAAGACAACAGCTCCATGTAGTCATAAATACTGCTAATTTGGTTCTTGAATGTATGTGAATAAATTAACATAGAAATGAAGTGAGTCGTGAATATGTAAAGTTATATATTAGTAGGAAATGAGGCTTCTTTAGATGTTAAAATTATGAGTTAAACCATGCATCCTCTGTGAAATGATGGAATCAGTAATATATACAGACATTAGACTGTGAATGCTCAGATATAAATGCATTAGACCATTTATAATGTCCAAAGAGGAATCTCAAACATATAATATTCATCATTAAAATTAGTATTGTGTATTTTCATATTCCTAGTCATTTTACATGGTATTTTTTTTTTTTTTTGTTACTGACATTTATAGCAGTGGATTAAGTGAAACACAAATTAACATAGACTCAGTCTTAACTTTAAACTCAAACACCCGAGTGATGAAAACCAATCATCTTTACTGCTCTTAAAATGAAAACTATTAACTGATGTGTTTAAATGGTGACTATTCCATTTAGTCCCAATTCCGCTGGGGATTGAAGAGTCACAGATTTTAACCATTGGGAATTAAGAAAGTCCCCTAAGGAAAAAAAAAAAAGAAAAAAAAAAAGTGAGGGACCCAGTGGCCTAGAAGAACATCTTCCCTCTGTCAGGAAATGACAACAAGACGAGACAAAGGCCCTGGGACCGGCCTCAGATACCATCATGCAACCTGGAACCTCGCCAGAGCCACATGAAAGAGGCAGATGTTCCCTTTTTTTTTTTTTTTTTTTGGGGAGGGGGTGCAGTTTTAATAAATAATTTCTCCCATACTAACAACCAATCCATGAGAAAACGCTGGGAATACATCTCTATTTTCCCTCCCTTTTTATCATAAACACATAAATATCTGTTTAACTAGGGTGTTGAGATGCTGTGCACGTTTCCCCGGCCCTCATCAAGCGGTGAATACACACAAAGGCCATGTTATGATGTGAGGGGGCGTCCCACTCCCATAGGCCCAAATGGATGAATATGACTGTGTTGTGTGGATGCAAGTGTGGCGGCTGTGATAGTTTGTGCAGACCGACCACTTTAAGAATATCTCTGCACACAAAGGGTTGCTCCCACAAAGCCAAAGTCAAACCCCAGTTACAACTGTCAGCTGAAGGTGGACGAGGCAGACACAATGCGCCTTGTATTAATTAGTCTCTCCACCCAGTCTAGTCCCTTAGCGAGGATAAATATACACATATGTAAAAAGAGGGATGCAAGGGAAGACAGAAAGAGGGTATTAATGGGAGAGGTGGTGGTGACTTATTTTCAGTTTGACCTCTGCTTCCTATCCTAAAGAGAAAGGTTTCCGGTGTTACGAGCCTGCGTTTGTGTGCACTAATGTGTCTGGGTGGCGGGAGGTTGTTTGCCACTGATCATCTTTACCCATCTCCCCTTGGGGCCTCTCATCACCTCCACCACACCAGCCACTCCATCAGATTCAAGGTCGGGTGAGCACACACACGCGCGCACGCACACACATATACGTACACACGCATACACATGAATGACTTAACATCCTACAACTTGTGCGCTTGATCACTTCCCCTTCCTCGCCTCCTGCCGAACGTCGCCCGACCCCCGTCCGCCCTGCACCCCCGCCCTGCCCAATTCTCCCCCACCTTGCTTCACCTCTGCTCCCCTGCTCCCGCGCTCTCCTTCCCATGTCCTTCCCAGTATCCAGCCTGGCAGAATGTGATGAATGGGAAAACATTACTCTTGTCCTCTGTTGGCCTGGTTTAGCTGTTCAAGCCCGTCTCCCCCTGTCTGTCTGTCTGTCTGTCTGTCTGTCTGTCAGATTGTCTGTCTGTCGGTCTCAGTCTTTCTGGATTACAGCTGCACAATATACGTTCTGTTGTTTTGGATGTATGTGCCCCATCATTAGCATAAACTTTGGTAACACAGATTTTAATGTCTCGGGATGACGTACAGAAATTGGGCATTTTTAAAAATTATCTTATTCTGTGCGCGACATCATTTTTAATATGGTTCTTCTTTAATTACAGCTGCATCATCACCTAGGCCTATAAAACTCCTGCTAAGTTCAGTGAACCTTTAATTAGATAGTCTTGTTCAGAGACATGCACAGGCAATAGAAACAGATGTACCATTCACTGTTTTAAACTTTGTTTTGAAAGAAAAAAAAAAAATAGAGCGAGAGTGCATTGCTATGAAGTGAAGGGATCACGTCTTCAAAAAAGTAAATAAAATATGCATCCTCTCTGTGCTCATTACAGATTTATGACTCTTGTTAAAAGAAAAGGTGGTGGCTGCCTTCTAACACGTCTGACTTTCAAAATCAGACGACACTGCTGTCAAGTGTTGTGCTCCACATTCTGTCCAATGAGAGACCGAGAGGACTGAGAGTACGGCATCTTCGTCGTCTTATTCGGCGAGAGTCTCGAGAAGAGTTTCTTTGGGTGGATGCGAGCGCAGAAGAACTCCTCACCTACAGCGCGTCGAATGCTCGTCATCGTCCTTTGATGCATAGTTCATCAGTCAAAAAGTTCAGTTGGTTCAGCCGCTCTTGTGTATGTGATTCAGAACAATAACAGTTGGGGAGCAGACGTTGCTGCATTAGGCATAATGAGCATTGGGATTTGCTCCAGCGATGTGAAATAGTTTTGCTGTTTCTGTAGTAGCAACTTTTAAGAAAAAGCACATTGAAATCACACACAGCCACACGTACTGTAACTGCACAAGCCTCTACACGCAAAGCCTCTGAGAATGTTTCATTAGAAAATTAATGACCAGTAGTAAGAATTAACTTTATTGTGATCAGTAAATCTAAATTTGTGTAATTTTCTCAAACCATGTATACTGAACCCCAGTCAAAACATATACAAATACACTCAAATCACAGCCATTTGCTACTTATTGCCTTATGTCCCACAACCAAAGCACAGTTAAGAGTGTCGCTCCTCAGTCTACAGCTGCCACCTTGCAGGGTAACAGGTCTACAGTGCTACAGGGAAGTCACACAAAAAGACTGGAGCAGCTGTCCATGCTGGAGCCCCCATCACCTCCAAGTGCAGGCAGAGTTTGAGACGGATTAGGTTCGAACCAAACGTGCAGTGCAAGGGTGCTGACATGGACACTGGGACAAGAAGTGTACATAAAACCCCGACAGGACGGCAGACGGAGGCCGCCAGACAGACGACAAGCTAAACAGGAAACCGGAAGACACCAACACACACCATCGGGAGTCAGTGCCAGATCCACACACATGCCCCACTTACCACCATCGTTCGTATCCACTCAAAGTGCCAGGAAGCCAACATATCCTCGAGGATATGGTTTTTATCACGGCTGTCCTCCCAGGGGTCTGGTTTAGGGTCCTTGTGGATAGATTACAGTACATTTTGCTTTACAACCCAAAGAAATTAACAACTGGGACCTTGTAGTTTTGTGTTTTTTGTGTATCTAGGCAACAATAACATTGCTCTCACCAAATTCACTGCAGAGATTGTAAACACAGGCTGGAATGGAAAACATATTGACCTTAGGAATAAGGCGTAACTGTTTAAGTCCTCACCTAGTGTTTTTCAGAATCAAACAAACAGTTGAAATAAATCTGGAAGCCACCGAAAGCTTTTTATTTCATCTGACAGTTGCAGAGCTGTATGTCTATAATATCTGCAATGAAATTAGTGAGCAGAAAGCTGTGCCAAAGCTTTAGAACTTCTGGCCAAAACTACAAAACATGACCCAGGGATGCAAAAAAAAAAAAAAAAAGGGAACAAATTCGCATTTTATCAAGGACAAGAAAGAGAAAGGAGGAGAGTGAGAGAATGAAAGAGTCTAGAAGAAATGAGAGAAAGCAAAAGACAAAGCAAGCTATACATATCTGGGGGGAATAGAGATAGTGAGAGCTGATTCACCTGATGTGTGTGTGTGTGTGTGTGTGTGTGTGTGTGTGTGTGTGTGTGTGTGTGTGTGTGTGTGTGTGTGTGTGTG
>JAPTYQ010111339.1:0-25454 GCA_029814465.1 Ostorhinchus cyanosoma
CACACACACACACACACACACACACACACACACACACACACACACACACACACACACACACACACACACAGAGGCTCTTTGTCTGTGTTCCCTTGGCAGGGCCTGTTTCCACAGCGACCGGTAAACACAGCAGCCCTCGTCCAATCACAGACGCCCTGACATCACATCACCTCTTTATCAAGATGAGAACATTGAAGAGAGTGAGACACACTGCCGACACACTAATACACAACAAACACACACTGACAGGCGGCCAATAAACGAACGAACAAATGAATGAACGAACAGACAAACAAACAAACAAACTAATGAACGAACAAACAAATAAACAAACATTAATAGTAACATTAACTGATAAAGCCTTCATCCATTCAACCATCCAGACTCTGCGGGACAGCATGGACTGAATAAACCCTTGGGGTCCAGAGTGTGATCGCTGACGTCTGTCAATCCAACCGAGGTGTGAAACGGGCCCAGGTTTGGGCTGACAGAGGAAACTACACCAATTAACCCAGGACGTCCCAGAAGGAAAACAGGCTGTAAAATATATGACGCCGCTGAGGAGTGACCTTTAACCTCTGCAGGAATACATCAGTGATGGGTTCATGGCTTTATAAAAACAGGGGATTTATGAACATCATCAACTATTAGCTGAAGGTTTAATTTAGTATTAATTTAGCAAACGTTTATAGTGTAGATTAGATTAGATTAGAACTTTATTTAGCCCTCAAAAAATGAAGGTTCCGGAAACAGCACAATAACAAATATACGCATTCATGAGACAAAAAGGACAGAAAATATCAATAACAATAACTAGAAAAACAGTAGTGAAAAAACAGGCAATTACACATTAGAAAGTATTAGTGGAAATAAAGAAAGTATTAACAATAAACAATCATTTAAAAAGTAATTATGTGTACAAAAGAGGTCCTGATGTAATACGCGGCCACGCACACACATACACACTGTGTTTACAGAAGTAAATATGTTTTTCCTGCTGCTCCTCCTCCTAGGACATAGAATTGTGATGTTTGTTACATTTCAATGACGTAAAGGTCGGATAAATGCGACCTGGCCATTCAGACTGATGTCGTATTGCAAAATATCAGATACATATCAGATTTAGGACCATATATGAAAGTGGCCTGGGTCAGATTTGAAAAAAATCAGATTTGTGCCGTTCAAACTGTCTAACAGATCGGATACAGGTCACATATGGGCAAAAAAACAACAACCAAAAAACGCATGTGGGCAACATTTGCCTGCAGTGTCAACATAGCCTAGGACTGGATCGAACAGACGAAAGGACTGAAGGAAAATGAAGCAGCTTCAGGGCAGTGAATGAGTTACCAGAAACAAAGACCTGGTTTTAAAGAACAAGGGGGGGATGACCTCTGACCTCTGACCCCATCCGATACCTATGGGATGAATTGAACGTGGACAGGGAGTCGACAGAAAATGGCTGAAAATTAACATCCATGAAAATAAAAACACAGGAATCAGATTAAACAAAAACCCATGATATTAACTGTGGTTCAACATCTGAAGCTGAAACCTCCAGAGATGAACACACACATAAGTTACATGGACATAAATCCCGGGGTGGGCGTGTCCTTTGTGTGGGCGTGTCCTTCAGGTCCCACCAGTTTAATATTTAAAGGCGCTGACTTCAGCCCTGTCTCCTCCATTTGCATCTACAAAGCACATTCTCCACTCAAGTGTCAATCACAGCCACTGCCTGCACACTGGGGGTGACAGGGGGCGGGGCCTAGAGGTCAAAGGTGAGCAGCCCTGTCACCTCGGATCAGGCTGAAGCAGCAGCGTTTGACTGAGAACACGGTGAGGACCAGATAAAGATGAGCTGAAGTCTGGTCGGATAAATCTGAAGGAACCCGTGTACTGGGTCCACATGACACCCGCTTGGCTCTGTTCTGGCACCAGCTAGGAGCGTTTCTACTATAGACATAGAGTGGCTGGTCGTCACGGCAATGCAATGTAAACCACTGAGTCTTCATCTTTAGTGTGACTGCAGCTTTGAGCAAAACAAAAATACAGGAAGATGGAACTTAAAAGTGTAAATTTCAAAAATTAAAGGTTTATTAGGAGCGTGTGTTCGTTTAAAATCTTAAAATCTGTGGTCAATTTATGAAGATGAAGCCGACATGAAAATGTGCTTCTGCATGTTCACAGATTCCCTGCTACATTAGCATGGCGCCGAATAATCGTTAGTCTCATAGCGTAATAGGCTAAATCCTATTTTTGGCCAAATTGTGATATCTGCATAATTTTAGAGATTAATTTTTATGCAGATGTCATTATGGTATGAGGCTAATGACATCGTTAGCATAACTGTCTAACTCAACACAAATGGACAAAAGTCTGTGGACCTGTTGAATTCAGGTGTTTCTTTTCTAACAGGCATCTGGGATACAAAACAATAATGACTAATGTTATCAGATAGTTTTATATTGGGATAAATATCATATTGATTATTACTATTGATGTTTCTATGTCAGATCCTCATGAACAGAACATCTTACAGATATGTCCCAATATTTATGTCCATATAGTTTAGAAACATCAATATTTCTTTAAAGTTTAATGAGAGATGTTTCTTCCTCAGTGAGATGTGATGAAAGTAGATAGTTAGTTGTAGTAGATAATTATTATTTACAATCAGAGCACCAAAAACATTTCATAAATTTAGAGGTAGAACATTTAAAATCATAGTCACGGATAAAAATAACAAAACAAAACCAATGTTGATACTAGGGATGTAAACGATTAATGCACTATCGATTAATTGCTGATAAGAATTTGCTCAATTAAATTACATTAATTGTCAGTTAACTGCCCTTTTCCACGGTGGTGTTTGTGGTGTCAACAGTAGGGGGCGCCACTGCCTAAACTAGGCTTCATCAGTGTGGTTGAATATTGGGGGAGTTGTCCACCTGTCCACACCTGTCCGAAGGCTGCCGGCTCATCCACATCACGACACTCGGCCAGGATAGTCATCGAATCGGATCGTGGCGTTGATGAGTTATCACTGTAGGAACATGGTGGAGTGAAACCACACCCCTGCCCATATACGCGCACATATACGGTGTTAGTGTTTTTGCTGGAGGTTAGTCTAGTCTGTGGTCATCTGGACAAACCAATGCAATGATATTTATCCCAATATAAAAGTGTATCGTGACATTAGTCATTGTTTTGTATCCCAGACCCCTGTTGGAAAAGAAACACCTGCATTCAACAAGTGGGAACTGCAGATGAAAATCGGCACTGACGCTAACTCCAGCATATTTACATGTTTATACTGAAATGAAATGTTTAAATGCGTTCATAAATGTGCATTGTCCCACCTAAATAAAGATATAGATAAATGATTATAATTCAGGGGGTCCACAGACTTTGGTCGATTTGTGTATGAGTTAATTATGATATGAGGAGAATGATGCGGTAAAGGTGTGGAGGGTTCTGATCATATGAATCATACATTTGTGAGATTTTTAAGAAAATAGATGAAGGTTGGAAAGAGCTGAACAGAGTCTGAACAATGAGATCAAAGACATAAAGATAATTAGAAGAGAAAATTGATCAAACATGGGCATGTGGACCAACGGCCCACTGGTCACCATACGTCGAGGCTGCTGGGAAATGACAGAAAACATGGAACAGGTCTGTGTCAGGGTGAGATTTAAAAACTGAAATATTAATGATAATAAAAACTTCCAGATGATTAAATATTAGACAGTTTGGCCTCTGTCATCTGTAACTCATGTCACCTGCTCTGTTCCTTGTTTTACTTCATTTATTTTAAAGATTTTCATCAACTTATTTCACAAAAACCTGAACTTTTCTGCTGAGACAAAAACTAATAATAGTGTTTTTGTCATACCTGTCACCAGTCCTTGTCTTGTTTCCCTGTTTTTCTGTTTCCTGTTTTATTTTGTTAGTATTCTTTCTGTGTTGTGTCTGATTTATTTACTTCCTGTGTTGATTACCCCACCTGTGTTCACCTTCCCCACCCTGATTCGTTTCACCTGTGTCCCCTTGTCCACCATTGTATTTAAGCCCTGTGTCTTCCCTTGTCCTTTGTCGGTTGATTGTATGTACTTGTGTTCTAACTTGTTTCCTGCCGTGCCGTGTTTTGTGGATTCCCTTCGTCACCTCGTCTCGCCTGTCATCCACGTCCTCCTGCTTGCTCCTGTTCACTTTTTGTTCCCCGCCATTTCACCCCGGACTTTTTTTTTCATTAAACCACTCCTGCATATTCAGTCCTCTGTGTGTTGCATTTGGGTCCTCACCACCGCCGTGACAGTTTTATGTTCAGGATAAAAGTAATCAGTTATTAATCATCAAATTAAACAGTATTTTCCATTAGAGTGTCATCAAAAATCTGCCGTTAGGAAATAATGTTACTTATTTAATGGAGTTTTTCCTGAAGTTGTTTTGTTAATCACCTTATTAATCATTTTCTAAATACATATAAAGAGCAAATCTGGCTGTAAAGTCATGTGGGTCATAGTTTTCCTCTGGTTCTGGCTGATTTGTGAATTGAAAATGTTACTGATTCAGATTAAAACACATGGATAAAGAATGAATCAGTAAAAATCAGAGGGACGCTCAGTTCAAACCTGTTCATTCGGTCTGAACATCAGAACATGTCCAAATGGAAGATGTAGTTACCAGTGACCACCAAAGGACTGAGAGGATCCGAAAATACACACAGAACGTCCACAAATACTGACAGAACAACAACAGCACTGGCAGAAGGAGGAGAACCCACTGACGTGAACAGAACCAACTCCATCAGCTGTAATTGGACTCAGTGGAACCAACGACACCGAGGTCTACGCCCACTGAAGGTTCGCAACAGGTACAGGACGTTACCAATGGTTAATATCGCTACTGACGCAGCGCACTGATAAACCAAACACCAAGAAGACACAAACATTAAACTACAGAATGGAAAAACCCAGAAGACTCAGAGGGAGGGTCAGGGTTCTGAGTCCTTCATTTACTAGTAGAACTGGTTCTAACCTTTGCGGTCGGCCTAAGTCAAGCCTAAAGGTTACATGACTGGTCACATGACCCTGATGCTGCGTAAGGTCAGCTAGACGTTCTCCTACCAGATGTCCCTCCCGTGTCCAAGTAGGGTCCAGGTGCAGGTGCAGGTGCAGGTGGGTCCCCCCGGACTCGGCCAATCCGCCGGGAGAACGACATCAGGACACCGCCAATGGAGTGGGCGGAGCGTTGAGTGTCAGATCCCACCTTCCCAAGCCCCATCCTCTCTGGACCACCAACAGTCCCTGTCCCAGGTTCAGACAGGGAGCGGAGATAGGGTAGGATTCGTCTCAGCGAGCTGGTCCTGGTCTCCGTGGACGGTTCCTGGGCCCCCTGGTGGTTTGTGGTACGGTTAAACCTCTGGAAGCTCAGCAGCCGCTGGTAAAGGGACTCCACTCTGTGACCTTTGCCCTCAGGGCTGCCTGTCAGGTGAGCAGATGTGGTCCACTCGTATCCGTCCAGCGGCTGCTCGGGTTTCCTGTCCCACTGCCAGCGCCGTGAGGCCCGGCGGGCCTGGGGGGGGGTGTGACCTGCGCTCATGGTCCAGTTGGCAGCAGTGTCCCGCAGGCAACGTCCGGGGCAGATGGCGTCCTGGACAGCTGGTCTTCACACAGCTGTGACACTAACGGCTCATTGCATGTGAAGGCGAGTGCCGAGACGCCATCGCGGCCGTCATCGTTTCTCAACGTCTTCCTGAAAGGAAGTCGCTCGTCACATCAACGCAAGGCCATTCTGAGCCCAGCCAATGGGCTTTGAGCAAAGCAGCAGCCTGTGGTTTCCCTCTGAACAGAGCAGAAACTGAAACCATCCACAGCTCAGCTTTATTTACTGAACCTTCATGGAAACATGAAGCAGTAAAAGCCCCGAATAACATGTTTTAGGCTGATATTGGATGAATGTTTGTAAAGTTCCATCAAATGTTGAAAATTTGAATGTTTTTAGCACATTCTTTGTTGAAGGCTGTTTTAGATCATGTTTGACCGGTATCTTTTGACATAAGAGATGCAAGTATTTTCAGTTAAACTGTTGATTAAACATCTGGTTCATTCAGTTTAAATCACAGGAGGAAAGAAACAGGAAGTACTCCCATTTAATCATCTGTCTCACTTAAAGTGTACTCAACACCATCTGTTAAGCTCAGATCAGAACAGATTATTAATTTAACAGATTAATTGTTGTAGCTCTAGTTGAACTGGATGTTTGGTTTTGGGACAGTCTGTGTTTTTTGCGGCATAACCACCTGTGATAATTTATGCTATTTACATCATGTATATTCTGATACTAAAACCTTTTATCATTATAGTAGTTTATAATCTTCTACATCAATATTTTTTTGGTCTTGGTTCCTTGTTTTTGTCATTTTTATCTTTTTCATTTTGTGGTGTCTCTCACGTGGTTTCCATCTTAAATAAACGTGTCGGATCATTAACCAAACTGCAGGTCTGCATTAATTGGACGGACATGAAAAGACAGTGATTCTTTTAGTAACATACGGTTAATGTGTTAAACTACCCATAATGCACTGGTGTATGTACTGATGTTTCACTGAATATTAGTGGATAAGCTTGACTCAGACCTGTAGAGGTAAAACACCAGGAAGTAAACCCTCTGGTATCCGCCCACAGACGTCCTTGAACCACCTAAAGCGCATAATCTGCACAGTGTCATAGTAATGTCAAACGATCACACAGTTGTTGTTTTTTTATGCAAAAAAACTTTTTTTTTTCCAATATTGTACATATAAATTGTATTTACTATTTACTTTTTCATCCTGTAATATGTAAGTGATTTACACCAACATTGGTTCATATACATTATTATTTTTTGTTCTAAGTCAAATGTTAAATGCTAAATGTGTCAGTGTGCATTTTGTACACACTTGGTAGAAGGGTGTTAGTGTATGAACTTAACACTGTTTACAATGGGACTGGAAAAATAATCTGACCTTTAATAACATGAAGTGTGAAGTGTGTATAATATGTTCACCTGGACACCGGAGGGTTAAACTGTTCTGTAATTCAGATTCTGCTTCCTGAACTTGTCGTCGTGTTCTGCAGCTGCTGATGAACTGACTTCAACACACTCGGACTGACCCACATATCAGCATTTATTGGATAATGAAGAGTCGGCTGCATGTGGGTCACAGATAAGGCTGAGGACGGCTCAGCTCAGGAGTCCAGGACAGCCCGGATCCTGCAGCCCCGGGTCCTGATGGGACCATGAGACAGGCTGGTCCATATGCATTAAATCAGCCACAACTTATGGATCAAGATCAGTTTAATTTAGCTGATCAGGCTAATCAGATAGTGATGATATATACAGATCAATACTATGCAGATTGATCATAGTGGAAATAATTCATGATGAAGCGTCTTAAAGTATGTAACCATTAAGAACATGGAGTTAAGATCAAATATGGGATCCTTGAACATCATAGACGAGAAGGACAGCGTTTGTATTAACACACTCTTTCATCAGCTTTAATCCACAGAGATGGAAATCATTCACACCTACAAAACCACCTGGACACGCCTCAAACAGGTGTAAATGGAGGTCTTATCGGACCAACAGGACCAGGACCAGGTGTGACGGAACCATTATCTGCAGCAGAAGGATACAAAAGGCAGCAGGGCGACCAGCCTGTCCAGACCACATCAGGTCCATGTGGGTCATGGATCAGGTGAACTCAGGAAAGGGTTGTTCATGTACCGGAACCTGATCCTGATCCAGATGGAAGCAGGAGGATTTCAGAATCTATAGTCACATTTTACTGTCACTCTATTAAAAGCTAAAAAGGGTCAATAGTAATCACCCCAGATGTCGAAGCCTTTTCTACAGTTTTAGATCCTGGTTTAAATGACGTGTAAAAAAAAAGAGGCAACAAGTACAAAATAGAAAAAACACACAAGGCAAAAATATTATAAAGACAAAATGGTGTAAAACACACCTGCAGAAAGAGACAAAATGCCAAAAACTGTAAGATGAAAACAATGTAAAAGATGAAGATAATATAGATGAAAACAGAAAACACATAAGTTATATATATACACACACATATCCACACACACACACATATGGAAATGCATATTTTAAAGGGTATCATCAGATTATCGTTATGGGGAAATTTTAAAAAAACATTCAAGGTTTTTTTTGCCCATATCGCCCACCCTATTTGGGATACAGTGGAAATCAATATTAGTCACTTTAACTTATTAACCCTCAGATTAGTTTTTGTCATGATAGCCCATAAATACATTTTAAGAAGTGTGTGAAAACCCTCTGTCACATATGCTAATTGGCCACGCCCATTCCATTCATGAACAGATGAGAGTCAACATTCATAACAGCTGGATAAGAGAGGATATGGAAGTAAGAATGTTTAGTGCATCCAGAGGTGGTGACTCCTATTTTTTTTCTCTTATCGAAAAAATAAGAAAAAAAGGAAAAAACAAGAGAAAATGAAAAAATAAGAAAATGAAAGGATACAAGAAAACATAATACAACAAAACAGGACAAAAAATAAGAGAAAACAAATATGAGAAAGCAAAAAAAATACAAGAAAACAATAAAATAAGAGAAAGTTGCTGAGGGACAGTTGCTGCTCGAGTTCAAATGTGTGAAAAAGAAAAGTAGAAGAAAAGCTAAAGAATCCTCATGTTACTGTAAATATCCTGGTGGTTTTATCATCCATCTGTTTGTCTTTACATCTGACGGCGCTGAAGACAGACACATGAATCAGCCAATCACAGCCCACACAGGCCTCATATGACATGAACAGGCCGGTTCAGAGTCCGAGGAAACACAAGACTTCAAAGGTGGAATGTCAGTCATTTCCAGGCAGGAGATGCTCCCAGAATTCCCTGAGAGGAAACGGCACGCCACGACCAACACAAACAAACAAGAGCCACACGGGAAGTTAATGGGGTGGAAAACAGGCGGAGGACGGCAAGGACGGCCTCGGGGATGGCGAGGACACAACGCCGCTTGGTTAGACGCCGCCGTGTCCACCTCCTGTCCCTGTCCTGCAGGAAACCAGAGGACGGCCCCAACGACGGCTAAAAATAACCAGCAGCAGCTCCCATGAGCCCCTGCTGCAAGGCCCGACCCTCTGAGGCTGATCTGAGGACAGATTCACAGCAAAAGCAGAAGACGCTCATATTCGAGGTCCAAGGACTGAAGCTTCTTTTATGGAGACCATGTCCCCGTCAGAGCTTCAGAAACACTGACCCTGGATCTGCCTTCAGCGTCCCTGCACATGCTACAGGACCAGGACCAAGACCCAGACCACCAAACAACAGCCACATGACACTGAACCCAGGCACAACCAACACCACCGGCTCATGGATGGACATGGACTGAAGGCCTGCGTAGTTTTACATGAGCCGTTCCTCAGGTTTAGTTGGATATGATTTATACGAGCTTTGATTCGTATTTGAATGGAAATATTAACATTTATATTAACACTTATATTAACTTACGTTAAAATGGTTACTGACGTTTTCAGTCAGTCTGATGTTCCATCCACACCAAACACAACCTGTCCACACAACTTTAAACAGACTCTGTGGACACCGTGGACAACACTGTCCATAGCTGTTGTCCAATGAAACCAAATCCGGACAAACTGTTGAATGAACAGGTGTATTTATTCCATTTGTTGTTTGTGGTTAATGGACAAAGTAATAACCCCAGTTGTGTGATTGATGGGCGTGTCTGTGATTGATGGGTGTCCTCTTGCTCGGGGGTTTTTCCACTCGGTGGTCTATTTTGGACCTGAACCGGACCTTGGTTTTGTTTCAGAGGGGAAATCCTGCCCCCCCTTCTCCTCTATCCCGTTCTAAACTTTCCATTTCCTGTTCTGATTGGCGCCCATTGTCCTGGACGCCGCCGTCCACCGGCCCGAGCACAGCTTTAACGCATACGTCTGCTCAGGTTTCCAGCTCCAGTCCTTCTCTCCGTTGGGTTTTTGCTGCTGGATTGTGTGTTTGTTTTGAAAAACTATGTCCAAACTGTTCATTCATTTCATTGTGAATTAATGAAAATGTTTTTCGGTTGGAATAACCTCTATTTCCTTGACACCAACGTCCACCTAAAAGCTTCAATGTTAGGGATAGTCACAGGTGGGTTTTTTCACATGTTCAGGGGTCAGAGGTCATATGTGGGTTTTCTGTTACCAGTATGTAATGTCCCGTCATCTTGGACCATGTCCTTATGTAGACATTTGTAAAACCCAGACCAGATGATGAATGAACAGTGTCTGAAAAGCTGATGGTGACGTCCCTATACGTGACAGAAGGAAAAACAGTTCCAGTTTCCCTGTACGCAAGCGTCTGTTCTATGTGGATCCGCACCAGTTGAATGTGTGCGGCTGTCAGGTTCTGTCTATGTTCCAGTCCTGTGGTCTGGACACAGATCAATCTAACAAAGTGGGCGGGACTTTCACTGGAGGAGAACTCAACTCATTTGATCCAAGTTCATATATATGACTTCTATCAGTGATCAATATGGACTGTATGGATATTTGTAACCATTTACATTATAAACCATCGACATTTCCATTAGAAGGAACATTTAATATTTTAAAAAATTGTCAAAAATTCAACAATCATAATTTCTCAAAACTGTGAAACAAACTTTATAGACATTGATCAAAAGAAGAAACATATACAATGTGAAATTAATCCGACCAGTAGATTAGTCACAGAAGAGGTTTGAAGAAATTGTTAACGCTGACAATGAAGATGACGTCTTCCCGATACCTTGTGGCCCATCGATCTAAATATGGACAACAGGATCCGTCAGTGTTTTAACCACGTACTTTTCTCTGTCATCGCGCCTCCTTTTATTAAATATGTCCAAGTGACATGAAGTGTCCTCCAAATGACAAAAACAGTGATGACTAAGACAAAGACATTACATGATTTGTAAATAAATGTGTGAACTGAACTGATGATGAAGACAACAACAAAGACAACGATGATGAAAACAACAGACCCATCGCCATCACAACAGCTCATGGCCGGTCGGCTGGTGAGATAAAAAAAAACCTCTTACTATGTCTTTTACATTATGTTTGTCGTTTCTTTTTCCATCTAATTTCGCACAGAACCATCTGGTTCCTTTCACTCTTGACCCAACATCAGCCATTAAACTGGAGGTAAAGGTCATTACTGATGTTTACGGTGGATTTATGTATTCATGTTTCCAAACACATGGATTCTATTGTTCAGTTTTTTTCTCCACATGTAAAGTCAATCCTCTTCTGTGGTCCCAGTATCAGACCCAAAATCACCTCCAGTCTCATCCATTCCCTCAGGACTGAGCCATCAGTTACCTCCAGCACAACTAACTCCCAGAATCCCCCAGTAGAAAGTGAGACGTGCTCAGCAGGCGTCACTGTAAACACCTGAACGCAACAGATGGAGATGTGACGCCTTGCCCTGACCTTTGACCTACAGAAGGAATGTCAACTGAAGACACCACGTCTGATTTAGAACCAATGTTTGAGAGCTACAACAAACTCTGACATCATCAGGGGTTTCAAGGTGACTTCAGTTCGCCATGGTCCTGAATCCGGTCCACCATGGTCCTGATGCGTCTGACCTAAAGTGACCCGTGCTCTAGTCAATGAGCTCATTTCCTGTCTACTGCTGAGGTCAGTGAACGCAGCACACCGTGTCAAGCTGAAGTATGTGGCGAGGTGTGAGATCACCAAAACCACTTGGTCACTGACGTCAGGCTGGGTGTGTGTGTAGCGTTCTGATACTGTGGTGTATTCAGGACACGTAGGAATAAAGACAACTGAACAGCTTTATCACACCATGTTCTTTACACCGGAGTCAAATGAAAAGGAAAAACAAAACACTGCTTTATAATTCACTAAATCACATCAGTCATTTTAAGGTTCTTTGAAGGTTCTTTTGACTGTTTCTTACTCCAGGACATTGTCTGGCCCTCATCCATGAGCAGGTTTTTCTCTAACCTCATAAACACATTGAAGAAAAAACTATGTGAACGGTGTAAACCTTGACTAAACTGATGCCACAGACATTCATTCATTGTCTGATTTAGGATCTGTACATATATAGTGATAAAAATGAACCAAAACTGTGTGTTTAAATACTCCACGAACTGATGGAAAAAACTGAACAGAGTCAAATCTAAAGTGAAAAAACTCATCACCTGCTCCTAATTGATTGAATTTACTAAAACGTAAAGAACTACAACTACAGTCCAGAATTTAATATGAGATATGACAAAAAAAACCACATGAACATGTAGTAAATTGAATATGATCTGAACTAGAGCTGAGGGTGAAGATATGGATGCGATTCAACACTTTTCCTTATTCAATCCTGTGGAAACGTCCACAGGGATTTTCCACGATTTCACACACATGCAAGATAGTAACGGGGCATCAATGCTAAAGTACTAAAACTTCAAACTAAATATTCTCATATTTTAGTTGAATTTTTTCACTGGAAGATGAAATGATCAACATTCAAAACCAGCTGAAAAGGGAGTTTACATGTAATGAACCCAGGATATAAAACACTGACTCTTTGAAATAAATGATATTTGATATTCTAATTTCTTGAGATGCTGCTGTATATGATAAAAACCCAAGTCTGAAAGATTGAATAGTTCTTTATCTGTCATTAACAGAGCTGAGCTGTTTTCAACCTTTAAAACGACTGAAGAAACAGAAAAACTCTGGATTCCGATAAACGTCGATACTGATGTTATTGATCATTCAGTAGCTGTTCAACATGGATGAGAAAACGTATCCATTAACTCAGAGATTCTATTTACTACTATTAATTGTTATCAATAAAATGATTATTGACAATGATTAATAACATGATGATTGTCTCACATTTGAAGAACTGATGAAATCCATCATAAACAAATAAAAAATAACTCAATAGAGGAAGTTCTGTTTTTTTCCCATGATGCCCTGCCACACGTCTATGACATCGCTATAACATCACTATGACATCATTAGGGTGAAACCTACATTAAAACCATGACACGTTACATGATGTTAAAGCAGTGAGTCATAGTTCTCAAAGATTGACTGATGAGGAAGCAAAGCTCGACCAATGAGGAAACAGAATGAAAAGTTTCACTCTGCGTCTGTGTATGATGTTCGTCACATCTGTAAAACTCAAGTCATAGTCTAAGTATCACAAATCTGTGAGTCTTTCTGTGATTATACACCTGAATCTCTTCCCTTATGGTGAACAGTTTCTTAGTGTACTCCACCATAAACAATCCATTTGTTTACAGAGCTGGTATGTCACTTGGGTATTTTCAGAAATTTGTCATGAACATGTATTGTGGGAAGCAGAGCTCCACGCAGCCGCTTTACGGCTGCAGCGGCAACAAACATGGAAACGCAGCTGCATGGAGCTCCACTTCCCACAATGCACGTTGGACATATTTCTGAAAATGTCCCAGTGACCTACCGGCTCAGTTTGTAGATAAATGGATTGTTTTATAAAATTGTCATCGTGAGGGAAGAGATTCAGGTGAGTAATCACCGAAAGACTTACGGATTCCTGATACTTACGCTATGACTTGGAATTTACACATTTAAGGAACAATGATGGATCAGAGGAACCAGATAGTGTTTGTCCACATATATGAACATCAACATATGGACACAGAACCATGAGTCTGATGTAGATAAACAGGAACCCATAACTATAACAATAACCAAACCACTAACATTTAAAACATCCTAAAAACTGGTAAAAGATGGAACATAAAAGATGAAAATCAAGACACAAGACAAAAAGTTCGATGAAAAAATTGGAGAAGACTCCAGCAACTTCTGCAAACGTCAACTTCATTAGACTCATGACTCTGCCATGTTTCATTTTTTCAACAGACCTGATTTTCTTAAGATTTGTTTCCTTATTGATCATCTTGATCATTTATGACATTGATGACTGTGGTTTCTGACCGACTGTTCAACTGCAACATGAGTCACAATTTGACCAGAAATAGAACCTTTCAGTGGAACATCCAGATGACGCTGTTCGAGTCTGGAGAACACGACTCATGGTCTGGAGCAGAACCCAGACCCACCACGAGTCTAACCCCTGTGGACCGTGGGGGTCTGGGTCTAACCCCCGTGGACCGTGGGGGTCTGGGTCTAACCCCCGTGGACCGTAGGGGTCTGGGTCTAACCCCCTGTGGACCGTGGGGGTCTGGGTCTAACCCGCCTGTGGACCTTGGGGGTCTGGGTCTAACCCGCCTGTGGACCTTGGGGGTCTGGGTCTAACCCCCCTGTGGACCGTGGGGGTCTGGGTGTACGTTTTGGAAAGCCACGAGAGGAACTTTCGCTTGAAGGGTCTCCTAACCCAGATACCCCCCCAAACCAGCTGAGGGTCTGCTGACCTCTGACCTCCGTGAGACCTGAAGAACCCGCAGCCGGTCTGACTAAACTGTGCCACCGGGACCTGATCCCAGACACCGAGCTCCCCGTGCGGCTCTGGTTTCCAGTGGCCGCTCAGGCCGCCAGGTGGCCGCCGTGACCTCGGCCTTGGCCCACGGCTGTTACCTGGTTCCGCTTTCCAGTCCCGGAATACCTGAGCCCCTGGGTCCCGGGTCGCCCTCCCTCCCCGGTCCCCGTGTGTCGGCTCTTACCGTAAACTCGAAGCCAGCCCTGCTGTTGGGACACGGTGTCCGCCAGGATCCGGTCCAGCAGCGGGTCCAGGAGGCTCAGTCCGCCGTGCACGGACTCCACGTCGCCAGAGACCGAGTCCGTCTCCATGACTGACGAAAACTTGGAGTGAGTCCCGGAGTCGGTCCACAAGTGTCCGGGCCGCTCTGAAGTGTGACTCTGGGTGTTTATGGTGAGTTCGGGGTCGGGTTCCGGTCCGTCATGGACTCTCGGGTCCGGTCGCTAGCTGTTAGCCGAGGCGGCAGCCGCCGGCGGCGGGTCGGCAGCCCGGCTGGCTCCCCCTCATTGTTCGCCTTTCTCCGGTTAGCTTAGCGGCTTAAACTTCCAGAGCCCCGGCGACCGGGACAGGCGGGGCAAGTCGCGTCCTTCCCAGTGCTCGGTCCGCCGACACTCCGCTGCCTGGTGCTGTCTGAGCCGCAGGAGGTGCCGGGTCCTACCGTGCTCTGGTCCGTCGGAGGGCGTCTGTTTTTCCGGATGACCCGCGCCGCCGTCGCCGCGAGACTCACCGGCCACTCTCCCCACGCCGGGCACGAGCCCGAGGACGAGTCAGACCCAGGCGGCGCGCTCTGCCCCTCGGGAGCGCGCACAGAACTTTGACTCAAAGTTAGGAGAACTAGTTGGACCGGGTTAAAGCGGGTCAAATGGTTTGGACCGGGTTTAATCCCAGTCTCACATCTAGAAAAGTCAGGTTAACGTCCAGTTTAGTCTTACTTTTATTGATTACTTTTAAAATTTTTGATCTTGATATTTCTTATTTTATTCATTCTTTAGTTTGTGTTAATTTTATTGATTATTTGGCCTGAAACGTTGTTTTGGGTTTTTTTTTTTTTTACATTAATTTTTCTGATGTCCAGAGTTTCTTTACTGCTGATTTTCAACCCTTTAAAGCCACTGTTCAAGTCTTTTTTTTTTTATCATTAAGTGAATCATTCTTCACTGAGTCGCCTGTTTTTCTGTTTGTGAGTAAAATAGTCTTAAATATCATTTTGTTAAAGTCTTTCAGTTTGAATTTGTAACGTGTTAATTTCCATAAACGTGCGATTTAATTTCATTTATTGTGTGTTCATGTATTTTTGAGTGTTTATGCTCATTTGTTGTTGGTTGAATGTAGATGGACAGAACTCAGACCATTTGTCCAAAACCAGGTCTGAAATATGGGTCAGAGTGATCTGAAAAGTATTTGATATTAGGCTTTTATGTTCCATTTTCAAACTCTGTTAAAACCTCTATGAATTAAATATGTTGTCATGCAGTTTGATGATAAAATAATAAAATATACTGAATTATTCTGTCATAATCTCTGTAAATACTTGAATACTCACGTATTTTTACTTGAGGAATGCAGTACTTTGACTTTTGAGAAACGCCTCCACCTGTTGGTCACTGTCTGTAATGACAACATCAGCCTCAAAGTGACCAAATAAAACTGATGTTCAATAACGAAACCACGCGCAAGTTCCGTCACTGTGTTCCAGTTTTTGTTCACATGTTCATCTCTTTAAAGTCAGATTTAGATCCACATGCAGAGCAAATTCAATGAATATTTAGAAAATAACCATGAAAACACCAAGAATCTCATTTTATTTCCAGGTGAATTCAGAGTAAAATTTACAGACGCTGATCTAATTAAAGGATATTTGGTTGATTTTCTGAAAATTTTCTTGATTTTTTAAAATTAATTTTATTGGGTTTGTTAATTTTACTGATTTGGTTCGTGTGTGTGTGTGTATATATATATTTATACATTTGAAGCTGATTGCATGGATCATTTTGTAGATTTCTGATCATTTAATTTAGTATTTGCTTTTTTTTTGTTGAGTTTATGATGTTCTGATTATTTTGATTGTGTTGGTTTTGGTTCCTTTGAACTCTTTTGCTACCTTTGTACCAGTTAAAGTTTGTTTTTAAAACAGGATGTAAAACCCTTTCATCTTCAGTGACTCATCTGTTTTTCTGTATTTGTGGGTAAAATAGTCTTAAATATCTGCTGGTAAAAGTCTTTCAATGTGAACCACCATCCATGCTTGCATCATTTCTTCTCTTCTTCAGTTTTAACTTGAATGTTGAATAAACACAGTGAGTCAAATCGTTTCCTGTAGTAATTTTTTTTATTATTCAAATGTTACGTTTGGATTTACAGGCACATGGAGACGTAGGGTTCTTCAGCTCCTCACGGCGCTGGAACAACAACGGAACATCCGAAGGGAGGACAAGGCCGAGGAGCACACCCGCCACTGCCTGCTTCCACAGATTAACTCAACTTTATAATTTAAAACACTGTTTCTACATCAGGGCTGGATGTGCTGCCCCCAGTGGACCAACCAAAGCCCCGCCCACAAGGACACCTGGTTTCAACACACCCTGTTTCAGTACCAAAGTGAGGAGGCGGAGCCAATGACGGTGACGACACGTCAGATAAAATGTGGGTGAAAAACTCGTATTAAGGCACAAAACACTAATTATAAAGGGTTAAACTATGGAGGCGACGTGTGGTCGAGCTCATTGTCTCCACGTGGTCCAGTGACTCTTAAGGCGGGGGAGTGGGAGGGGCCTCGCAGTGGCAACGCCCACCTCTGTACGTCACATCCCGATCGGTAAAAAGGGCCGAAAATAACAAAACAAAAATATTTAGTTACTCGTGAAAACCCACAGAATCAATAAAACACAAATAATGAAAGGTTGTCATGGCTATGAGGCAGCAGCACGGAGCCGTGTATACAAGCGAAGCATACGAGGAGGAGAGTTACATACCACAGACAGTTACCATGGTTACCATACACACTAACCTGGAGGTGTCAGTTGATTGGTTGGGATCAAACTGGATGTGGCTGTTCACACGTCAGAGCTTCTCATTTCTTAAAACCAGCCAGTCCTGAATCATTGACGCATATATTTACACAAATAACAAATTCCTCACTATGTCATAATAAAAAACATTCACACAAAAATATAACATTTGAAATAATTATTAGCACCAGTGTATCAGATAAAATTCTCGCTACGCAAAATGTACAAAGTTGCATAGTGTTGGATTGAGCCGGAAGAAAAATGTTAGTGTCGATAAAAACACCGGAGACGAGCAGCGACGAAAATCTGTGGTGGAGTTTGGATCCGAACGGGAAACGGCGCCAGACCGTGGGTCGAGATGGCACCGCGTCGTCACGGTCAGAACGACAGGAAACAGATTGAACATCCTGTGGACGCAACGTACAGGACACAACAGAACGGGTTCATGTGTGACCTCAAACATGCGGCCCGTGGGCCAAAACCGGCCGCCACATCCGGTCCACGGGAAGAATTTACAAAGTGAAAAAATGACCCTGAAGATACAAACAAAGGGTTCAAGTGGTTTAACCCATAAAGACCCAAACGTCCACCTTTAACCTAAACCATCCACTGATCTAAACTGTTTAAGCCCTGTTGATCCACTAATCCTATCAATCCATGTCAATAATTAGTGTAAAATACAGTTATTCATCTTTTCATGGTCATCAGATATGATCCATTTGGACATTCAGAGGCTCTGTTGTTACCGTGGAAACACTGTCATCTTCTACACCATTGATTCATCATTAAAACCCATGGAGTTGGATCAATGACAGTGGATGGACACACTGGGTTTATGTTCAGTTAATGACAGATTGGACTGAAAAAGACACTTTTTCTTCAGTTTTCTCTGTTTCTGATATAATAAAACAACTTTACTCTGAAGATTTATGAACATCTACATGATCAGTGAATTAAATATAGAAAATACACAATTTTCGCTGGAGTAATGCAAAATACAAAGGATTATTTTATAATAAATGGTGATAAATCACTTCAGAAATGTTAAATATAAAGAAAACAATCATTTTGAAACTACACAAAACTAGCCCTGGGTCTTTATGGGTTAAGTCCAGGTTCCAGATTCAGACCAAAAGGATCTAAAGTAGAACAACAGAGTCACCTACAAATTAAAAACGACCAATCCTTCTCTTTGTTTTAGTGCAAAAAATGTCATCAAATTATGAAAATATTTATAATTACAAACTATCCTTGAACAACAAAATGTGAATAACCTGAACAAATATGAACAACCTGAAATATTTAAAAAGTGTGTCTGTACCAACATTCTGCCTGTTATTACAGGTTTTGTGTCTCTGTATCTGATCTGTAATAAACATGTAGAAATGAGAAAATGAATAACTTGAAAAATTTACGTTTTTTCAGGTTATCCACATCTTTTTTGTTTGGATAGTTTGTAAATGTAAATATTTACATAATGTATTTTTTTTACACTAGAACACAGACATAAGTTTGTCGTTTATTGGTGATTATTCTATTATTTGACTTTGGATCGTTTACATCTTCAGTGGAATATATGCGTTTCAC
Source organism: Ostorhinchus cyanosoma (assembly GCA_029814465.1). Taxonomy (NCBI): domain Eukaryota; kingdom Metazoa; phylum Chordata; class Actinopteri; order Kurtiformes; family Apogonidae; genus Ostorhinchus; species Ostorhinchus cyanosoma. The sequence continues at coordinate 19,133 of JAPTYQ010111339.1, forward strand.
AGACTGGACTGGACTCTACAGCAGCCAGTTTTGGCCCACAGGCCGTATGTTTGACACCCCTGGTCTAAATGAAGGCAAATCATTTTCCTGAACTTCTGACCCAGTGGGTGTGGCTTATTCACGCCATCCTCCTGTTGGAGGTGAGAATACTGCTGTTGAACAGAAATACTGGAGCGTTTGTGTCGGAGGAAACAGTTGGGGGTTCCTTCACTGTGGTTCGTGGAGACGGAGCTGTCGCCTCCCCAGGCATGATGGGTAATGGCGGGTCAGACAGAAACCAAAGCAGAGTGGAGGATCCTCAGGAGGGGGAGGAGCTTCCTGTGGTTCCGGTGCAGTCACGTCGGGTTCGTGGTTCTGGTTTGCGGAGGCGTTTCGGCCTCGCCGCACGGCTTCTCTTCGCCGTTTAGTTCATTGGACCGTAACCACGGTTACTGCGGCGACAAAACTGAAACAGCTGCTTCTCTCCCATAAAAAACATGAACGTGGCTTGAAAACAAATATTGGCTTCTGTCTCGTAAAAGGAAACAAAACACAGACGAGAATCTGAAGATTAAAAAACTGTTTTGGTAAAAGTGGGCGTGTCTGCCCGAGTGTTAGACGTGAAGAGGAGTGTGAGAAGACAGGGGGTGGGGCTAAGGCTTCTCCAGAGATGGCGTGTTGAAGCAGCCGTCGGGTAACGTGTTCTTGATGTCCTCCAGGTTCTTGATGTCGGCACGGATCTCCAGGATCTGCAGGTCGTAGCTGCTGATCATGTCCTCCTGAGTCCGAGCCACATCGTTGAGCTCCGCCAGCTTCCTGTCCAGGTCGCTGTCCGCCATCTTCCCCTTGGCCCGCTTCAGCGACTCGTCGATCTGGTTCAGTTTACTCAGGTCCACCTTATCGATATTCCCTAGATGAAAGGAGGCAGAGAGAGGTCAGTGAAGGCACCGAGAGGTCAGTGAAGGCACCGAGGCAGAGAGAGGTCAGTGAACACATGGAAATCTAGAACCAGAGGCCAGTGAACTTTAACCCCTCTCCCTCAGCCAATACAGACCTCTATGCTAGTGTGTTCTAGACCAATAGAAAGAACCTAATCTTAGCTAAAGGATGACGGTTGGACTTGGTCAGTAGGAGTTACAGTCATTTAAATGATAGTAGATGAATAAATGTGTCACCGGTGGCACAACCGTCTCCCTGTTCTACGTCCAATCATACCGACATAGATCTGCTCACACTCATGAAAATCGACAGACACGTCACAACTGAAGATCAAGGGGACACTGGGTCGGTCATACATCCTGTGTTCCTGTGACCTCTGACCTCCATTGGGTCCTGAGGTTGTGGACTGGACTTACCCAGCTGGTCCAGCAGGGCGGTGATGGTGTTCAGGACCGTCTTGACAGCGCTCTTCGCTTTGCGGGCGTTGTCCTCAGCCTCCTTGGCGTTGTCTGAAGCCTGAGGACACATACAGGTTAGAGCAGGTGCAGATGGAGTCATGAAGCAGCTTTACATGCAGCGCTGCTCAAAAGTGGGTCGTACCATGGCAGCCATCATCATGTCGCTGTCGGCCTCCGCCTTCTTCTTGGCCAGTTCCTGCTCAGCGCCTTTCAGCTGGTCCATCATGTCGTCCACCTCGGTGTCCAGCTTCTTAGTGTCTTCAAAGGCTTTCTCTGCGTCCTCCTTGGTCTTCGCTGAGCCCTGAGGAAACATTCAAGATTCATTTCATGTATTTCATGTCCATACAAGCAAAAATAAAACAATAAAATATTAGAAAAGGAAGTTGGTGAGAGTCCAGTAAAAGTACACAAACAAAAGACTAAAGTCACTTCTTTACTGTAAAAGTTCAAGTGGACAAATAAAGGACTTAGTTTTGTTCATTACATTACATCTTCAATAGTTTGTTTTATTCAGATTTTTCCTGCTGTCATTTTTACAGTTTCCCTTCAAATCGTCCTTATGTTCCTCAAACACTGACCCTGTTTCCATAGAAACCCAATAACTGTCATTACTCAGATAATAATAATCAGATAGGATGTGTTTACAGTCACTTCAGAAATAGAATAATCCATAAACCCTGGTTCTGTCGTTTCAGTCCATTATTGGATTTACTTCAGAGTTCGTACACATGCAGTGACATAGAATCCAACTTCCTGTTATTCTCGTCTACATCACTTCTGTTTTCTGTGATTTAATAGTTTTTCGACATGTTCAGATGTAACAGAACTAAATCAGTCAGATTAACCCAGTGGTTCTCAAATCCGGTCCTCGTGGCCCGGTGTCCTTCATGCTTTAGATATTTCCCTCTTCCAGGACACCTGGTTCAGTTAATGATCAGCTCTTCATCAGGGTCTGCAGAAGCCTGATAATGATGTAATGGCCTCCAGGTGTGATGGAAGAGGGAAATATCTGAAACATGCAGGATACTGGGCCACGAGGACCGGATTTAAGAACCACTGGCATTAACCTGTATACATGCAGAAAGACATGGGAGGACTGGGACAAATCCAACTGTGTTGAACTAATTGATTAAAGTCAGATTACTGCTGTTATCTGATCAAACAGATTAGATTAGACTGTTTATATGATCAATAATAATCTGATATTGATCAGAGTATCATTATAAACGGGGCCAGTGTCTCATTACGTTCAACTTGTTCTGTTGTACCTTCTGAACGTTGCTGGCGATCTTCTCTGCATCCTCAGCTTTCTTTTTAGCCTCTTTAGCGTCGGCAGCGGCGTTGCCCAGCGCCGCCTCGGCCTGCCTGGTTTTCTCGTTGGCGGCCATGATAGTGCTGTTGATGATGGGGATTTTCCTCATGGCGTCCTCAGCGGCCGTCTTGTTGTCATTGACTCTCTTGTCAAAGTCTACATGAAAATAAAGACGGTCTTTTATTTTCTGTTTTTAGTCTGTGGTTGAATTAGATGTAAACTTTGGTGGTTTCAGGTTCATCCAGGTTGACAAATCTGGATTTGGAAATATTTACATCTGCAGATTAATGCAGTTTTACAGGATTATTCTCAGATTTAATGTTTACGTACAAGACCAAATGGGAGAGATGCAGGAATTTTTTTTGAATAATGACCTGCCTCTGGTCACAATGAAGAACTTTCAAAGGTTTTTCAGTTTTGGCAGATATGCTAGAATGTTAGTATCTCCTTTTAAGATGTGAACAGGCTTGGAAAATGTGAGATGTGTAACAGGGTTGTTAAATGTGAGATGTGTAACGGGGTTGTAAAATGCCGGTACCTCGGAGGTCGTCCAGGATGCTCTCTGCTTCTCTGAATGTCGACTGACCCTTCTTCGCCGCCTCTTCAGCCAGAGCTTTGGCGGCGTCGGCTCGAGCCAGCAGCTGATCGGCCGTCTGACGACAGGAAACAGAACCCAGACGTCAGCCCTTCCACTGCCGACACTAAATGCAGTTTGTTTGTACGGTGTAGTCGGTGAACGTACCTGCTGCTCACTCTTGCCTTTGTCCAGCAGCTTGCGGACCTCCAGCTCTTTGTTCCTCAGATCTTCTCTTAGGTCATTATACTCCTTCTCCGTCTTGTCGATCAGTTTGTCCAGGTCTGACGCCTCCTTCTTGATCTTATTGGCTTCGTCCTGCAAACAAAAACACCGATCAGTGACTTGGGCCTGAAGGGGAATGCTCAATCAAGGTCTTTAGGTTTTTTACCTCCAGAGCCTTGGTGTCGAATGGCGGGAGGCTGGTCAGGTTGGCGAAGATCTTCAGAGCATTTTCTCCCGCCTCCTCAGCTTCATTCTGAACCTTATTGGCCTGTTTCTCCAAGTTCTTGGCCAGTTCCTTGGCCTCGTTGTACCTGAACACACCCGTCAGAGCCAGTGTTTAGATCTACACTACACCTCAATGGGACACAGTGGAGGTTGCACAAACACTTACTTCTTGTTGAGCTCGTCGATCTCCTGACTCGTCTTCATTTCACCGTCCAGGGTTTTCAGCAGTAGGTTGTACGCTTTGGTCGACGTGTCATTGGCGTCTTTGGCAATCTTCTCGATCTGGTCAGCGTCCATCTTGTGCCTGCAGAGACACAAACAAACCAAGATATTCATTGATCAAATTCTTTTTCTTTGGCACTGATAAGAAAAATGTTTTTTATTTGATGACAGAATTAATTATTATGAATCTGGTAAATATCCAGTATCAGCTGCCAGTGCAGTTCTTGATAGTATATTATTTTTTTGATTCATATTTTAGTTTATGAAGTTCGTTAAATTGGACAAATCTTGAAATAATTGAATAAAATGTTAAATCCTTAATTTCACACAAACAAATGTTGAGATTCTATTGAAAACAGAAATGTATTGCATCTCAAATGAAGGTTGTGTCACTATGAGATGAAGCTAAAAACAGAAAAGCCTTGGAAACATTCACAACTGAATTGATTTTTGTGAAAAGTTGTTTCATTTGTGCTCATTTTCACTGAAAACTAAAAGAAATGTAAAAGATGCCTTATTTTTCTGACTGAACTTCCACCTGGTCTGTGTGTGTGTGTGTGTGTGTCCTCATGTACGCTGACCTCTGACCTCCCTGTGGTCATGTGACTGTGTGGTCTTACTTGTCAGCCAGTTTGCGAGCCTCCTCAGCCAGTAGTGTCATGTTGTTGGGGTCTCCGGTTCCACTGGGGGGTTTGATGTCCTGTAGAAACCAGCACACCAGGGTTATGGGGTTATTAAAATGCAGACTGATGGGAGAGCCTCCCGCCAGCAGCCTCAGGTTTGTCGACTTCACGTACCACTTTTCTGATGGCGTCCCGGGCCTTGTCCAGCTCCTGGCGCGCTCGTTCGATCAGGTTCTCGGCGTCTCGGACCCGGTTTCGGGCTTGGTCGGCCTTGGTTCCGGTGTCATCCACTGTGTTGCGGATATTTTGCAGTCGGTTCCACTGTGTCGTCAGCGTGTTGTTGATGGCATTGAGACGATCCAGCAGACCACGGTCTACATCTGTGGGGTCAAAGGTCACAAGGGTTTGATAAATGAGTTTCATTCAGGTGGACATCGACTCAACTCTATGAACAGACACATGTTACAGTAACGTTTCATTGGTTTAAATATTCTTTGCTCTTTCACTACAAACTGTTGGTTTAACGTTAAAGGTCAAAGGTATATTTATTATCCCAGATATAGTAAACAAACAACCAAACAAACAACAGCAACCATCATCAGTCATCCAACAACAAACAGCCACTGGCTGGTTGAACAGGAGCGCTGCTGAGCGAAGTAGACGTTTAGACCAAAACAAAAGTTTTCATTTGTACAAACTATCTGTGGATTATTTGTGTAATCTATTAATCTAGCAATTATTTTCTTCGATTTGATTAAACGATTATTTGAATAGATGAAAAAAATGTAAATGTGAAACAGACATGTGAAAATGTCAAACTGAAACAACAACCACAAAAAGTGTAAAAGTAAAAGGATATATAAAAAAAATATCTACATAGAAATAACAACAATATCAACAGTATAAAAGTCTATATAAATATCTATAGATGTAAACTCCACCAAACCAGTCCAGTTCCATCTATAACCTATAATCTGTCAGGTCAGTCTGAAACACATTTGGATCAAACTGAACATGGAACTAACATCCAACTGTGGGTTGATCCTGGCATCATGTGCGTCACAATAAGCGTCCGTGTGAAACACAACAGTGGAACCAATGTTTAACAGCAGAGACATGAAGGAAACCAAGCTATGATTCAGGAAAATTGTTGAATAATTTAAAAAATTGATTCTTTCGATTAATCATTTCAGCTCTACTCGCGCCCCACATGGAGGTAGCTTTAGAGGATGAACATTAGAGGGCGTGGCCCTGTCAGAGCGCCATTACCTTTGCTGGTCTGCGCCTCCTCCAGCAGCTCCATGATGGCCCGCTCTGCCTCCTTCAGTCTGTCCTCGAAGGCCTTGTCGCTCACTGTCTCCTGGCCTGAACCCAGGTTGTCGATCAGAGTCTGGAGGTCGTGAAGTTTCTGCCTCTGCTGGTTGACCTGGAGATGACAGAACACAGCAGCGCCGTCAGATCCTGCCCATACATCCTCGTTAAACACCACCCACCAGGACGCCAAGGCCCACCTTGTCTCTGACCAGACTGTAGCATGAAGGACACTGCTGGCAGCCCGGAGCCGAGCGGTTGTAGAAGTAGTTCTCCTCACACATGTCGCACCGAGCGCCAACGAAGCCGGGACGACACTCGCAGCGTCCGTCGTCCTTACACTGACCGGACTGGGCGCCCTCAGGGTCGCAGTCACACGCTGGAACACAACAACAGGTGTCAGACCCCTCCAGGAAAATGGACACCACACCACCCCCCAGTACAACACCCCCCC
>JAPTYQ010112831.1:8105-25256 GCA_029814465.1 Ostorhinchus cyanosoma
CGAGGGAGTGAGTGAAGTCCACTGTTTCTTGCTATAAGCCACAACAGATAAAAATGTAATCAAATTTGTCCATTTTTTAATTTTTTACATTTTTAGCAGCCACTGTAGGTTCTCCTTCCTGCTTAGAAATGAGAAAAAAAGAGGCACAGTCCTTTTGTTGCTCTCAATCTGACCTCATTTCCAGAAAAATAATAGAGATTGAGTCGTTGGCAATAGTGCAATGTCATCATTTACAAATATGATCTTTGTGAGTGTAAAAAAATCATTTCAGTCCAGTCAAGTTTGTGGTAAAACTGTCAAACCATCAGACTGTGAAGACTACTAAAATAGAACTCCAAAATCTTGGAAGCGGTGTTGTGGTATTTGTTCTCACTATAAAACCTGCTCAAAGTTATTGAAGATGTTATTGCAGCTTTGATATGATTCGTCTTGTGGCCTATTCTCGTTCACCTCTTTTAAAACTGTTTCACCTGCATTCGAATTGAAGTAACCGAAGTGGAAACTGTTTTGAAGTTAATGACATGCATCACATGGAAATAAACAGACAGTCCACTAGACAGTCCATGCAAAATTAGATATTAGTCTACAGTATTTACGACAAGCTTTAATTTTTCTTTTTTGCAATTTCTTGACTTGGGAAAATGACGTTCTGTAAACATGAAAGTGGAAAGTGGAAGTTGTGCAGTGGATCACATGAACCAAACAGGGTGAAAAGGTTAGTGTCTCCATTAATTGCCCTTTATATGTATATATTTGTGCTGTCAAATGATTACAATTTTTAATCTGATTAATCTCAGGGTTGCTGTGGATTCATTTCAATTAATCACAATTAAATATCATTCATTTTAATCTATGTTAATCACATTTCACTTTGCAAGAGCGAACAGACTCAAGAAAGAAGGGAATATATATGCACTTAACGTGTTCATTAAACACCTTCAACAGTTTCAACAAAACAACTTGGAACAACTGTTGCATCTTGGGTTTTTTTGTTTACTCATATTTCCATCCAGCGGCCAACGTGCTGTTTAGTGCCTTTCATCTTTATGCGTTGTTCCTGCTGCCTGTCATTACCAGATCAACTGCCATGTGATAAACTGGTGCTAAACAGGTGGTAAACAGGGTGCTCCAGTGTCCACATGACCTTCCAGAGGATTAAGCTGTTCAGAAAATTACTGAATAATAGAATTGATCATTTATGATTTTTGCTGTCAAATTTGCTAAACAGATTTTATAGAGGGTTTTTTTGTCCCCCACCCCTCATGCCGCTAAATTCTGTTCAATAATATGATGCATTTGTACAAAAACTTACCCTTTTTTTTTTTTTTTTAACATTCAATAAAATCATTGTGCATTGACTTTGCTGTGTCACTACCAGTGTTCTCTCACTGCAATGGAATGAAGAGCATAGATGTAATCTACAGAAGGAGAAACAGGCAAAGGAGGAAAAAGCAAAGAGAAAACAAGAGATGATGTGGAGGAGATGGAACATGGAAAACATTTTGTCTGGTGTGAGGGTGCCTGTGTTTTCATGCACATTTACCTAACCTGGCCTTGTGTGGGTGAAGCTGTAGAACATAGTAGAACAAGTTATACAGTAATAAAAAAGTGTTCCTTGAGGCTAAATAAGTACCTAACAGCATATCCCTGTTTATCACTGTGATAAAACTAATCTCATATTAAATGCTTTGACTTAATAAAGCATTCAGTAGACCTGCATATTAAAACACCGCCACTGTTCGACAATCACAGTTTAATTAGGAAGCAGCTTCACACTGACTACTTTATTATCATATTTTGTCATTTATATTAGAAGTGTAATCCAGACAGTGGAAAATGAAGCATATAACTGACAGTCACTGTATAAAAAGATAGAACTTGATAGAAATGCTTGACAGCTCCTGCTATGATTTATTACGTAACACTTACACAGTGCATACTAACTGAGGGTACAGTTTGAAAAAGCAAATGAACATGTTCCAAGAAAAGATACTTCCATGAAATGTCCGCAATGGTCATGCTCAGCTCAGAGCATTTGTTTGTGTAATTTCCAGTCATACCTCCTGCTGGAAAGGGAGCTGAGAAGCATGTGAACCGATACCAACGCAAGACATTTTCCTGTTATTTCTCATTTTATGTGTGTGAGAGAGAGAGATAGAGAGATCTATCCAGGTGGTTGTTTCAGTAATAACTAGTATTTCCACACAGTGTAACAAATAAGCATGCACAAACCTCCACATCGTGAAGTTTTGTTGTGAAGAGTTTTGTTTTTACATGTTTAAGATTCAGCGCAGGGTTGTGGGTGAGTCAGAGTGTGTAGGCCTAGTGCAGGAGGAACAGGCGTCTATGTATAGAGCATGTCTTTGCAGCTAGCTAAAGACTCTGACAGCTTCAATACAGCAGATGATTACATAACAGAATAACTGTCATGGTCCTATAGAAAGCACACACACACACACATATATATACAGATATAAATGTATATGGATGAGGCACAAAGGGTTGTGCTCCTCATACTGGGGATTTGTTGTCATGCCTACCTCATCACAAAACAATGAGTGTTTGAAGATGCTGTGCCCACATATCTGCACAAATCAGTCAGGGCAGCTTATCCAAACCCACTCACGCTGGCATGTGCATGTGTGAGCTATGTTATTGCAATTTGAGAGTGTTTTTTTTTTTGTTTTTGTTTTAGTTTGTGTGTGTATCTGTATCTTCATAAATTTTAATATAGACATTTCCAACCGTGCCTGTATTTTTATGCACATATTTATAAAATGGATGATCGGTGCAATGTGCTAGAGCTAATGTGCATACGTGTGTGTGTGTGTGAGAACACTCGTATCTGTGTTTTTCTATCTCCTCCAGCCCCCTGCTCTCACCTCGTCTCCAGTACATCACTTACTGCGCAGTACCAGTGCAAGAGGAGTGTGTGTAGAAGTGAGGTGTCAGATTCTCTACAAATGTTCCCGCCACAGTTATCTGATGATTGTTCACCACTTCCACAGCTACCTGGGAGGCAAATTGTTTTTGTGGTGTTCACTGTGGCAGGTGTTCAATTTGATTTGAGGCTGGGAAAGACAGAGCTGCTGAATTACCCACAGAAAAGTGTATCTGTGTGTGTGTTCCTTGTTTTTATATCACGGTGGGGGTTTTGGCTTTAATGCACACTGACCTGTGGGGATTGATGTCACCGTTACAACAAAAACTTGAAGTCCCCATGGATCATATATTCATTCAATCAATGTGATTTACACTTGAAAACTATACTCAAGCGAAATAATAAACAGTAATGGAATAACAATAACCTGTAGTCTAGTAAAATAATACAGCCTTAGGAATTAATGCAGCCATTAAAAGTCACAAAAACAAACTAGTTACAACAAAACAGCTAGAGGTAATTCACAGACACAAACAAATTAAGAGATAAGCAAGTTTAGAATTTTTCTTCAATTAATTGCGTGTTGCAAAGGCACTAAAGCTTGGATTTCCAATCTCAGTAAAGCACTTTCAACTTACCCTTTGAACATAAGGTAAAGTAAGGAGACATATGAGATAAGGCCATAAAAAAAGGATAAAAAGGATTGATTTTAGGATAAGAGTGAGGGTCATGACTTGGCATTCAGCTATGATGGCAGAAGGATGCATTGTGTCAACTAGTGTCCGAGGAGGGGTCAGTGAATCAAATGTGGGTGCGGGTCTGTGTGTGTTTGCACTAAGTAGATTTCTCGGTGTAGTATTAATAAGCCAGCAGCTTCAGGCCTCGGTCCCTCAGGTGCAGAGAGCAAAGGGAGCATTTGAAAAGGGCATTTCCCTATTCGACATTTCATTTATTGCATAACTACCTAACCTCCTGTTCTGTGTCATTCATATTTTCCTGAGGGGATTTAAAGTCCATGAGGAAGGGGGGAGGCTGTTAATCTGCCACAGCCTTTTTGATGCACAAGGAAAATAAATGAGAACACATTCAATAGCAGGCATTGTGTTTTATATGAATGATTTGGCACACATGCCAAGAAGAATAGTCCTTATTTATCTGGGAAATGAATTGGATTTTAAAATGAATTTAAGTTGTTACTAAATTGCTAGAGAGGAAGAGCCTGGTATCGTGGCATCAGCTGTACCTCACATGGAGCCAGATGGCTTGTGTGAATCTGTGCCAAGGTCTCAGGCTGCATTTATTAAGAAGCTTAAAGCAGTGCCACAATGAGACTCATTAAAATAAATAAGTACATTAAAACAGAGCCTCAAGAAAGGAGGGTTTTGTTTGACACTGAAGTTTCTGGAAGGGAAAGGGCACAAAAATTACAACGTAATCATACAATACATTTTTCCACAATAGTTTTGCTTATGAATTGGAAGAAAAAAAGACCGAAGGTTGATATTTGAAGGAACAGATCACGACGGGGATATTGCTTTAACTCTTTATGGGGCACATGACTATTTTTGGTAATTTCCTCAAGCATTACAAAACAGTGATAGCAACAGTTAAAGTGAAGCAATGATCTGAGGTCCAGTGTGGTCTCCAGGGTCTGGAAGGTCCACCTCTGCATGAACAGTGAGTGGACCTGCTTTGTGTGGTACCAGGAAGTAATGGTACTAATGTAAGGAATGATGTTCAAAGGGATCCTGTGGATGTGGACAGGGGTCTGAATTAACACTTATCTTCTAATGTTCTAAAAGTGATGTTCTAAAATACATGTTCCTTTCACTTTACATGTGTTTACGTGTATTATTTTTTTTCCACTTATGAGTAAGGAACCAAATATGGTAAATTCACTAAGCTTGATTTCCTACACAATGAAAAAAAAGTAAACATTTCACAAAAGTAACAAAGTCTTGTTATATCCTGCAATAACACACTAAGGTTGAAATTTTGAATTTCAGAGTATTTCTATGAGTCAACTATAAAGGGTTAATTCAGTGCTAAGAGGAAAACAAAGTCTTGCTGTCGATGAGGTTTTAACTACTTTTCTTTTACGGCTCTCCCAGCAGTCCTTCTTCATTATGTTGCTTCATCTATTACCTTGAGTATTTTAAGCGACATGAATAGTTGTCTCTATCTTCGTAGTGTCTCTGTGGGCTGGAGCTGTGCTCACAGAAAGCCTGGGGGGAAATGGCCTGTGAAAACAGCGTAGCCCGCTCCTCTATATCACCGCTTTACAGCTGGAGCACACACACACACACACACACACACACACACACACACACACACACACACACACACTTTATTTTTCTCTCCCTCACTCTCTTACACTAGCAAATGAATTCCCACTCCCACTGATCATAGCCATTCACTATCATCTGTCTTCATTGCAGGGGCTTGTGAGACAGCTGGTAGTGCTGTATTAGGGTGAAAGATTAGTCTCTGCTATATTCTGCTCCCTACATGAGGTCCCACATCAGCAAGTGGATAACTAGACCCTGTCCCCTTGTTCCCCCTCTCTCTAAGCTCAATCATGAAACCATTTCCCTAAGTGGACTCTAATTCACATGAACAACGACAACACCCAGGTAGGTTATTTGGATAGGCCTCCTCGTGCAGAATTTATTTCAGGAATGGGTCGGTATGGCAAAAAGAGGAGAGTGGGTGAAACATCTGCATACATGCAAATAGAGAATTATGGAAATCTGAACAGATGGGACATTGCATGCCTTATATTAGAACAGTTGTGGGGGAAAAAGTAAACAAATTGAAACTCACGCATGCACAACATGTTCTCCTTCGACCCATGGGAGTCTGGGTGATGTATAGAAGCGACTCCACAGGCCCGCAGGCTGCTCTTGTTATGGAGTGGAGGAAACCTGTGTGTTACATCGGCTCAACAACAAACCTGCTGTGTGTGTTTGTGTGGGTGTAGGTTTCAGAAAGAAACAGAGATTTATGGTCTGTGTTTTAGGCTGATTGTGTTCCTGTGTGATTTATTACGTGACCCAGCGTACAAACTTTCCCTGCTAAGATAAAGTGTATGAGAGAGCAGAAAAGGTCAGTGACCAGAGGAATCATATAAACATCATTTCACAAAGATGCAGAAAAATGGTTAATAAAAGTGAAATAAGGCGCTTAAAGGTGCAATATCATCACCTTCCAAAAAATGATCTTCTCAGTCATTTTTTCAGATTTTTCAGGAGACAGAAAATCGTAATCAGGCCTACATCACACTCTTGACATATACAGTTATCTTACAGGGCAGAAACATCATGTGTTCAACTCAGAATGTAGGTGATTTTACCTGCAGTGGCCAGCTCCATGAAGTGATAATTTAAGCCTTTTTGCCTCAAAAATTATGTTAAGATGGTGGTAAAATGTAAGATCTTTTTCAGCTTTAATGTAGTTCATGTTGGAATCTGTTTTGCGTTTGGAGCCACTCATTTTGTTATTCTTAACTAATTCCATTCTAAGCTAAGCTCATTTGGTAGATCTGTGCTAAAAGCCTGGAAACTCATTTCTATGTAAATAATTTTTCACAAATTCTTTATGCATGCTCCAGAATTCCTCAATTTTGTTGACATGTACATAAGTATCCAAGATATTTTGCAGTTTTTGAAGTATCCCCTAATTACCATATCCCAATTTCACCAACCTGGATGAGACTTCTTCCTGGTTTTGAGAAACCCACATTTACTCTCATAGATACAGTTGCACATATCTTATACTGGTTTCTATCGTTAACAGCCAATTATTGTGCAGGCGTTAAACACCATGACAGAAATACAAACATGGACCAGGACATGCAGAGTTGTATTCAGATTCAAATTAAATACACTTTGAATTCATATTTTAAGATGCCACACATTACATTAAACTACAAAGACGCTGAAAAGCTGGTATACTGAAGAGAGAACTGGGCTTTATGCAGGAAAATACAACATATTGCTTGGATTAAACTTGTGGTTTCCAAAAACCGCAGCTTCTGAGGTTCTATAAAAAGCAGTGTTTATTCAAGTACATGTACAAAATTAGTTTAATAACCCTACCACAAGATGATAATCTTCCTGAATTCTAAGTGAACCCTGAAATTGCCATTAATTCATTACAGGTTTTTATTCTTTTACTTGAATAAAACATCTGAATATTTCTTCCATTGTTGTTTCAGCGTAAAATATTTGGAACAATTGCACAAAAGGATAGGTTTCAAGTATTGTCTATTAGTTATTGCACAATTTTTTTCTTGTATAAATTCATCTCTGTGATTTAGTCTCTGTTACAATAATGCTGTCTATATGTTACTCTGTCTCTAATGATTTCCTCATTACCTATAAACCATGACATCACCCATAATGCCTCAGTAATATAATTTTATGGTAGGGTGTGTTTTTTTGCATCCCATTTATCATCATCAGACTGTAGTTCATTATGTTGACGTTTCCGGTGTATGGCCTTTCACATATACAGACACACGCACGCACACACACACACACCCACACACACACACACAGACACACTACTGTATGTGGAAACTTTATGCCCAAAAGTAGCCTCAAACATGACTTTTCTCTAAATTTCCATTCTCCTCCTCCACACATTATTATTATAATTTATATTCCTTGATAATATGGAATGACTGAAATGTTGTCACTTAAAGCAGGGCCATAATTGCTTTTCACAAAGACAGAGAAATAAACACACACAATTTAATATTCCTCAGGTGCTGCAGGCAGGTACAATAATGTTTTCTGTCGCTGACGATGATGTGTGTTGCACGCTAAATATATTCTCAACTGTTCAGACCACCTTGTGTCAGCGAACCTGCTTCAGAGAGATGCTCTAACTGCTTTGCCCTCAGGGAACAGCTTCTTTGGGTTTGTCATATAAATAAGAGGCAGCTTGGATCTGCCTCATTTATCCTCCGTCAATGATGTTTTGGCTTAAGTTGAGCTGCTGCAGAGCTACAGTGTCCGTCTAGAATAGCGTTACTATGAGAATGCTTGAGCTGGCTGAAATAAAACAGCAGTGCAATCTCAATCCATAGCATTAGCATTATAATAACAAACTGCAGGGGGGCGAGTCCATGGAAGTGCTTGTGTGACAGCTGATGAATTAGCCCACATGCTAAAGCTGACATTTACGTGTAAATGGCTCCAAGTCATTAAGCACTCTGTCACTGGGCATTTCACAAACAGACTAAACGCTTATTAGATTTTCTAACAGTGGAACAATCAGCTGCAGAGGGGCTCAACACACAGATGCCATGTGGCTGTGAATGTGAAATAGAGAGAGAAGAGGCGAGACGATAATATACAATTCAAATGTTTTGGATAGGCAACTGCACTGTAAAAAAGAAAATGTTGAGATCATTCAAAATTTTAAAGCAACCTTCTGCAGTAAGGATTTCAAGTTTTCTCAACGAGGTTGCAGTTCATGGTACCAAGTTAAATTATTCTGTTGTCCCAATGATGCATAGTATGTTCTTCTAAAACTTAGAAAAGGACAGAGCTGGATTCAAACCACCAAACTTTTGGTTATGGGATTACCTGCTCCACCTCCCAACCCACAGTCACATGTAAGAAAATGTCAGGAGAACTCCTTGGCTGCAGTGCACATGTGCAGTGGCTGTCTAATTCCATTGTCCTCTGCAAATGACCATTTGCAAATTCAGTCTATTTCTAAATCTACGTTGAGGCATCAAATGTTGAGACATCAAATATTTTGTTCATCTGATATAAAAAGAAAAGTTTTCCATGGCAGGAATGTTTTTTCTGTTAGAACTATGAAGATCTATCTCTCTCAACTGAACAAATGCCAATTTTCTTTTTTACAGTGTGACGAGCATTTTAACAGAAATCTCAGTTACCATTGAGACGCAGTAAGAGGAAAACTAGTGATTAGAAACATGGTGATATACAGATATTTTAGTGACAAGTAAACTGAGCTCCAAAGTTACTGTGAGCAGCAATCGCCCTTTAGGAGCTTGTGAGACAAACAACAAAACTTATCAATAACACTGTCTGCCTGTCCTTCTCTCAGGTGGATTCAATTAAAAATCCAATTTTCTGAGACATTTATCAGTGTGGATGTTTGGCATAGGCATAGAAATACAATATACTGAACTACATGCTTATTATACAGCATCTGTGGGTTTCCACATATTCTATATATATATATATATATATATATTATTAGCCATATACTCTGCACGTTGCACAATCCCACAGTGGATGTTAAAGAGGAGATGTCTGCATTTTTTTTTTTTTTAATAAAAAATAACTGTTTAACTGTGGCAACTGAATTATAATGAAAGCTTTTGTGGTCTGTCAGTTGAGTCCTGACATGAATTATGAGAAACAGCAATCTGCTGCATGTTTTTGTACCAAGCCACCCACCTAATACTTGACACTTACACTCCTCCAGACATCACTCTATGGGTTATGTGTGAAATGTAAAATTTCCTTTTAAATTTACATCAATATTAAATGTGATGTACATATTGAATGCTCTCTGGCACAAAGGAGGTGTGTGGGTGAAGGCCGTTCAGGAGGACGGAGAAGGAAAAACGATTGCATGTGGGCGTATGGAGGACATGCGAAGCCGGGATGTTTACAGACAAAGAGGAGGCTGCAGAATTCAAGTCAGAGCAGAGAGACAGGAAGTGTGAAGGAGGCGGCCGGGAGAGTTTTCTATCTCTGTATCAAGACCCAAGAGGTCCTGTTACAGAGTAGGTCAATATCCTTCAGCTTAGGCCTCATATATATTACATTTTGATTGTGTTGGACTCTGATGTTGCACACAGAGACACAGGTGCAGACATATGCAGGGAGAACAGACATGCACACGAGGGAACACAATCCAATCATCGAAATTCACCGGTTGTCCCAGCGAGAGCAACAACAGGTGGAATTTGTATTGGGGTTGAACATATGCAGTGTGTACCTGCCTATGGTTTGTTAGTGTGTTATTGTCTCCTCAGCACAGAGCCAACTTGATACACCCCACCTCACCCCTGCTGTCATATCTGGTAACTGTTTATCATCATACATTGATTGAAAAACAAGGTCTGCTGAATTTACAAAAGGCTCATCTGTACTTTTCTCTGGTCTTTCAGCTTTTGTGTTTTTCTTGCTCAGGCGTCTTAATTATCTAATGGTATTTGTGGTAACGCTGCTCATTGTTTACACAGTAGATGATGCCTATTTCCCTAATATGTCCTCAGCTTTGCAAATACCATGTTGTCATAGCAATGCTGTCTGCCAAAGATCAAATCTGAACCTGTTATTTGGGGTTAATATACACTGTTGCTACTCATTACATATTCATACCCACTTAATGACCAATTTGAAAGCATTCACTTTCCATAATCGATGTGTCATTAATTCGATTGTAAAAGAAGGGCTGACAGGACCGCAGGTTGCGAACTGACTTGATCAGACAGAAATGCTTCTGAGGTTATTGAAAGGTAAAAGACAAACCACTGAATGCACTGAGAAGACCCAGACGCATTTATCTCTTCCGTTACTTCAGTGGGGGGTGGGGGTGGGTGAGGCTTAAAGCAGCGAGGGTCACAGAGACAGACAGGCTGGCTGTGTCTAGAGTCTGAACCCAGATCTACATCTAGATCCAGGCCATTCTGGGATGTCTGTCTCTGGCCGTCCACCAGCAGAGAGCCCTCCCTGCAAAAACGCCCAGATGCTGCAGGCTGTGGTTGCATAATTAACTTGAAACCTCCAGACACAGGAATCTATTTCTACAATATCAAACTGGGGCTATGTGTTGTGGTGATGGGAATCAGGTGATGCACAATGTGATGGTTCCACTCCTGACCTCTTTAGTGCATGCAGCGATTTGGGAATCTGTGCATGTGTGTGTATGTGTGTGTTTTTACTCTGCCTTCCATTAGACAGTATTAGATGTTGAACCTCTGCTCTGTCCCAGGGGTGACAGCAGATTGAGCTGCTAAGATTGCCCAGAGAGCTGTGCTGTGTGCTGTGGTGTGCATACGGCCCAGTTTCTGATGCATGACTGATCTATAAATTCACACAGAGCTTCAGGGAGAGACATTTTAGTGTATTTATGCTCCCCTGGACCACACATGCACCTAACCACGCCAGTATCTCAGGTTAAGTAGCACATTTACAACAGGACATAGACAAATGACAGAAAAAGACTGTGTTGGCATTCTATCTACCTCTGGCAGAATGATTTGTACCAAAAGTAGTAAATACAGTGTGTGAAACATGAACATTTGCAGTAGCTTTCCAAGATACCTGGATGACATACCACAGTGGATTACCACTACAGCTCTATATTGTACTGATGTACCGTATCCCATAATGCATCACAGCACACTTTTTTTTTTTTTAATGGAACCAAGCATTTTAGATACATTACCATCGCCTACTATGGCGGAATGTGGGTGAGAATTGCATACATTAAATAGTAAGTGGATCTTCAGACATATCGCTTTTCTACCTTGATGGTACTTAATGTGCTTTACAATGTGATGCATTCACACACAAACACACACACATTCACCCAGCAGTGGCACAGCCTCTGGTGGTAATTAGGGGTAGAGTGTCTCTGACTTAGCCAAGGTCACTTAGACATGTGGACAAGAGCTGAGGAGCAGACCTTCCAGTTTGTGGACTGTGAATATTCATGTACAGCTCAGGAAATACAGACAAAAATGCCCATTTGTCAAGAGAAAATGTAAATACATAAAACTGTGATGTATGAATGAATGGTGAAAAGACAACAGGTGCGACTGCAGACAGACCTTTTACAAACTGTGTCTGCAGAACGTGACTGGGATTACTGACTTTTAGGGAACATAACACAAAAATGACAAATCACTACCACATCCTTTTTTTTTTCAGTTAGCTTTGTGAGTTCCTGATTTGCTGATGAAATACTTATAGTTTGGCGATCCAGATTTTTATTTTTTTTTTCTTAATTTATTTAGGTCAGAGATAGTTATAGTTAGTGGCTCAGGAGGTAGAGCTGGATGGTTTGATCCCAATTCCTGTTCTCGTGGTGTTAGTGGCCTTGGGCAACACACTGAACTGCCTGTCACTCACAGTTGGTGTGTGAATGTGACAATGACATTGCTCTATAAAAGCAGATTCACCAACATCACACTTTCATCACATTTATTCATTCAATTGGTAGAAGAATTTGCTTTTGACTTAATATCAGCTATTGCTTAACCACTATTGATAAGTGATGAACAATAACATGATGATGACAAATGCTTTCATATAGATTTATATATAAGAATATGACCGCCAGGTAATTGTTTCCATGGTGATTTTAGAAGTCTGGTGGTAATGTGACAATGCACTATGCTATACTCACTGGGAAGTACTGCGTCATATTGTATACGTGCAGTACGTGACTCTGAACACAGACATACCGTGGGCTGTGCTCCAGGCTATTTCTCATGACAACTTTCTGATTAAGTTGCAAAAACAGTCAGGACTTGTGTTAAAAAGTAATATTTCTTGAGATGAGGTTATGAATTTTTTGCTCAGAGTCCTGCTGATGGCCCCATCTCATGCATACTGAATACATGAGACTGCAGCAAGTTAATGAGTGACCGGTGACCGGGAAATGGCCCAGATGAGTGGAATGACTGACATAGCAAAAAGTAGGTCACGGGATGGGGTATTTTTATGTTTTTTTTTACTTAAGTGAATGCCGTGCATCCACCTCCTCCTGTATCTCTGGAGTCTAACCTTTTTAATGCCGCCCTCCTTCTCTCTCTTTTCCATCTTCCACCATTCGCTCATTGTAACGCTGTCCCTCCATCTCACAGAAAATCCCCTTAACAGAGTGAGGACCTTTTCCCTCTCCTCCTCCAGGCTCTCTTTGGTGCAGTTAATGGATAGTTGAGAAATGACTACCGGCAGTGGGGGAGGAAGGAGGGGAGAAACAGGAAGAGGGAGGAGGGCTGGCGTGAGCTTCTCTTTTGTCTGTAAAATACTCTGGAGAAGAGACAGGCCGAATCACATCATAGGTCTTTAGAAAAGCCCCGGCCACGTTTTCATATTCCACACACACTGAGATGTGCTCTATTGAATTTGCTTCCGTGGTCATAAAAGCTATGAATCTTGGTTTAAGAAGTCAGCCTGTCTAAAATGATAGCTCATTCACACAAGGTTTACCTTTACAGAGGAGGCACCGTAGACAGTGGAGCCTTCCTAATGTGACAGGAACCTTTACAGAGACCCAGCCCACATACTTCTGTTGTTTTTTTTCTCTATGTCTGCCCTCCCTCATCTCCCTTTTTCAGCCTTCCCCGGTTCTCTCTCATATCTCAGGACAATTTAGATTATTTTGCTTCCGACAGAGCTCTGCCGCCTATTTCCCCTCCATCTTCTTTCTCCGTCTTCCTCCAACCATTACTTCCACTCTGTCTGTGGTATTGAAGCTGGCTTGTTGCCTCCTCGTCTCCATGTCTGTCTGGATGTGGATTTAATGGTTAAATAATGACTACACAGCTCATCTTTCACTGCTGAATGAGCAGGGTTAGAAGTCTCTGTAATCTTTCTCTGGGCCCTAATTGATTTTCTGAATAAGGGGCCTAATAAGATCCAAGGGAATAGTAATTACAGGTATGTGGGACTGGGTGTTGCTACTACTACAACATGTCTTCCTGAAACAAAAAGGCAATTACACTAACCAAGGAAAGAGTATGTTTCTCTCCAAATGTGATGAACAGCTCAGCAAGTAATGTACTGCAATAGAAACTAAGAGGACATGTAGAACAAATGTAACTTGCAGTTAGCAAGCGTTAAATTCAGGACCTTCACCTTAACCCATAAAGAATAAAGAAAAAATAAAGAAAATAGCCACTGTCAACCAAAATCACACTGATCTGAAATGTTTAATACCTGTTGCTCACTAATCCTATCAATACATGTAAACAAATGGTGTAAAATGCAGTTTGTCATCTTTTCATGGTCCTCAGATATGACCCATTTGGACGTTCAGAGGCTCCGTAGTGAACCTGGAAACACTGTCATCTTCTACAATATGGATTCACCAGTAAAACCCATTTAGTTGGATCAATGACAGTGGATGGAGACACTGGGTTTTACATTCAATTATTGGCATCTTTGCTGAAAAAGTCACTTTTCCCTCAGTTCACTGTTTATGATATAAAAACCCTCAACTTTGATCTGAACATCTACATGATCAGTGAATTAAATATAGGAAAATACATTAATTTGAATGAAAAAAATTCAATAATATAGTGGACAGTATTATAATAAATGGTGATAAGTCACTTAAGAAAGGTGAACTCTTGAGAAAAATGCATTTGGAAATTGCCACAAAAGTAGCACTGGGTCTTTATGGGTTAAAACATTGAAAATTGTAAATTTAATGCTTGTGGCAACTTAAAGATATTTTCTGCAACTGATTAACAATTTGTAGGTCAATAAAAATATCCTCTATTTAATCATTTCCCATCTGATGCTGCTATAGAATTATTAAATGGGTGTATCTGTGCCATAGTTTAGAAAAAGAACTGACACAGAAAAAACAACAAAAGATTTGCCACCGTGCAAAAATAGAAGAACAATAAACAGAAAAACATGGATTGCATATTATGACATACAGTGTTTACAAGTAAATGACCATGTTGCAACGGTACAGCACAGGCCACTAATAATCTATATAATACAAACAACTGCATTAAACTCAACCTTACTCAGCAAAATATGAAACTACCTAACAAAAGGGAGTGCTATGTTGAGGGTGAACGTCAATGAGTTTAGTTTGAGGTTCAACCTCTGTTTCCTGTACTTGTGCTTTCTGTGACATATTGATTCCACAATGGCATAGTGAATGAGGTAGAAAAGTACCAGATTTTCACTAAAAAATGAAAAATGCAGAGGATAATTTTATAATAAATGTTGATAAATCACATAGGAAAGGTCCATTCATTTGGAAGTCCCCACAAAAATATTTGTAGGTTGTGGTTGAATTTTTTTATAATGCTGTTTAGATCACTTCCAAAATAGAGTAGTCAAACAGTGTGATATGAACTGACATTAAATAAGAGTTGGCTCATGCCGTTTTAGAAATTTACTGACATTTTTTATTCTAAAGAAATAGGATGTCATTTGTCATTACCTCTCATTTATGTGCTCAGAGTGAAAACATCCAAACTGATCATTCTGTCTATGGAGAAATAAAGTACTACCATTTTTTTTTTTTTTTTTAACTTCTCTGATGCAAATAGAAAGAAATTTCCAGTAGTTCAACCTGACACAATTTCTGGTGGGAACCCAATTTCAAAATCTTCAATGTGTCTGTTCAAGAAGAAAAAATCAGAAGATAGTCACACGTGTGCAAATGAGATGGAGTGATAGAGGCAAAGCGAGAAAGATAGAAGGTATTATATTGAATAATTTCATCTTATATGGATACTCTAAGCTTGAATGAGCCTATTTCCTGTCTGTGTGAGAGAATTTACTGAGTATCTGCTGAATGCGGGCTTCTACCGCTGCAGGAACAAAGTCAATGCCTATTAAATCTCCACTTTACGGCCTCCCTCTTCACTCATAACCACAAATTGTGGAAGATAAGACTCACTATTTATACCTGATATTGGTTGTGGAGGAAGTGACAGTGGCTTGGGAGTCATGTGTGATAGATGGAGTACTGGTCCTCTTATTGTTCCCCATAAAACCCCATCATATCCATGAATCCATATCCATTTGAATGACTATCGAGAGAATGAAGCAAACGGTTGCTCTGTGAGTCTTTTATTATTGTCATTTGTAGCACAAGTCTCTGCTGAATCTAAATAAAGAGGAGGCGATCTTTCTATAGATAGCAAATGTCTGTGCCTGCAGGGCTGGAAGTTGTAGGTGTGCAGATTCACACACAGAAGTAGACAGTGGAGTGTGTGATCATCTGCCCTCCCACTGAGGGAGACAGTGGTGTGAAATAGAAGCACACAGCATATGCCTCTGGCTCTTCTTGGTGTTATTTTCACCCAGTTTCATCTTTGCTTTCCAGTCTTTAGTTCACCACTCCTCCTTCCACACCAGCTGCAGCAGCAGCGTGACCCGGGTGAAGCAATATTTCTTCATTTCACTGGCAGGCAACAAGCACGTCAAATGTTTTTAGTGCACAGTGTCAGGAATTTGAATATACTTCCTCGGTTAATGTTTGTATCATAAATATTCAGTGTACTGCAGTCGAAGCCGCTCACAGAGCAAAAAAACAAAGAGGTGTGATACGCACAACAAGCTGCAACCAATCTGACACAATCAATACTTTAGCTGTAGTTAAAATAAATGTGTGTACATATCATGTTCAGTAAAGCACACTGTGGGTGTTATACAGTATAAAAGCTCTGGTTTGATACATTTAGAGTTGTACCACATGTGGTGTGAGGTAGCAGCCTCATGGAGTTTCCCATTAAATCAAGACGGTGGAATCAATTTACGAGTGTAGAGTGAGGTGACAGAGGTGATTTCCACATCGAACAGGATAACACCACTTCTGTCCTTTTGTGAGTGTGTTCATTTGTGTCTGCTCATTTTGGCTCACTGTCTAGGTTTATAAATACAGGTCTGAGCCTTCTATTTACAGCCATTGTTCCAAAAATAACATTGTTAGTGTGCTGATGCCAGTGTCAATGTGCTGACATTGCCATAAAAAACATCAGAATGGCAGCACAAACAGGTTAAGGTTAATGCACTTTATTATCCCAGTCTCTGCATTTTCCCCAGTCGAACACAGTAAGTATATTAACATATTAAGGTGCTGTTGAATGCACTCGAGGACTAACTCTACATCACCGTCACTGCTTTTGTCAAGGACACTGACAGGAGAATTAGCCTATGGAACAGGCAGACTTTACACAAAAAAGCCCTGGTCCGGCTGGGACTCAAACCCAGAACCTTTTAGCTGTGAGGGGGGAGAGCTAACCATGATGCTACCAACAGTCAAACCATTCAAGTCCATTTGATTTATAATCCAAAATCACAAATTGTAAATTGTCCTAATACAGCTTTACAATCTGTACAATGTTCAAAACCCACTGGCCCTCTTACTGTCAGACTACCTCCAAAAACCCTTTCACACAAACCAGTGGACTCAAACATAATACAGTGTCCCAAAAACATTTAAACACACACACACACACACACACACACACACACACACACACACACACACACACACACACACACACACAC